>OMPJ01039787.1:0-48168 GCA_900312935.1 Carapus acus | reverse complement strand
TGGCTTTGCCCAGTCGCTCTGATGACCTCACCGACCACACCGACACACACACACACACACACACACACACACACACAAACTGCGACTGCATTTTTTTTTTCCAGTTTCAGAAAGTCCTCAGGTAAACTTCCCCTCTGACAAGTTTCTGGAAAGTTCATTAGCTGTCATCTCACCGTACAGACACAAACATCACAGGTGCAGACACACACACACACACACAGACACACACGGTCACACATTTTCTCGTGCCTTGTTGTTGTGCTTCCTCTGTGGAGGGCAACTTGTTTTTTTGAGTGCCACTTCTCTTTGCCATTTCCAAATGTGATAACACAACAAGCCACTCCGGGCTCTTGCTGTCTCAGATATGATGAACACATGTCAAGGGTTGGCTGAGAATTGTTTCCAGCTTTCTGACCTTCTTGGTTCAAGCTCTCATGTGTGAACCCTTCCCCTTCATCTCCCAATCGCACACAAACCTGTGCACAAACGATGTGGGCATGTGGTTGACTTGAGTTGTTGATGGTTTTTAGACTGATTTTAGGACGTGAATTAGCAAAAATGTGAAACTGCACAGACGTAATTTTAGATTTCTTATCACTTCATCACACTGGGAAAGATTTCTGGGTAGAAATGGGCTCTCTCCTGGCTGGTGAATTCTGGGCAAAGATGCTGGGTATTTCACGTCTCACGTTTGTTTCAAGATTCTGCTACTGATCTTCATCAGACCATTTCACTTGTTTTCAATGGTGCAAATTGTGAGCTGGTTTGACTCACTAATGAAGATATTAGACTGATGCGCGGCCGACTGTGCCACAAACTCTCGGTCTGGATGTGCTTCAGACAGAGTCTACTTTGTTCCAAAACTCTGCCACAGGACAGTGGTACTGTCACACCGAGCAAAATCAGACCTTGAGGTGGAGTGAAACCAATGGGGCCCTTGACCTTTTGGCCATTTGTTCTAGCGGGAAAGACCCTGCTGTAAAGCTATATCATGACATGCCACATCGTGCCGTTTTGCTCAGTAAACCTTGATGAGGTGAGTCACGTGTTTGTGAGTCATGGGGAGGGGGGGGGACTTTTTGCAAAAATTGATGATGAACTTTGCAAGTGACAGAGAAACCCTCCTTGTAAGCACAGAGATGACGTAGTATTTAACAGAAAAATCAGCAGAATAACTTGCTCACAACTGTGGGCATCATGAGAAATCGTATAGTTTGAGAATAACACGATAAGCATGTAACATATATCACTGCACTCAAAGCACACATTGAGACACAAACCTGACTATGCAGAGACTAGGCATGACGAATTCAACACGTTGGACTGCTGGCACCAATGCAAAGACTGATCTTTGACGCTAATCAAATTAAACCAGTTTGACAAATGAAGCTGTGTACTTTCATCTCCTGCTAACATTCACAGAAAACATCCACAAAGGTGGGGGACACCAGAACCTGGGCAGAGATGGACACACGCTCATCATAGTGACGAGGACCTTCCCTCACACCAGCCTTTCATTTGTATTCAATTTGGCTTTTGCAACCTTGTGCCCCCGTGCACCCACTCCCACTGCTCTGCTAGATGCCACAGAAATAGGCAATAGAGTTGTAAGACATCAAGAACACTATGCTTACCTTAACCCTCTGTCCCATGCCCTCAACCTACTCTGTCTGTCTTCTCTCCAGGAAGAACTAAACACTGAGTGTGTGTGTGTGTGTGTGTGTGTGAGAGTCTCTACAGTGAAGTCAAACAGAGCACAGTTTCCCATGCAGACTAAACAAAAACAGTTTAGAGGAAATATTTTGTATGTCAGCACTGGGTTGACGAGAAAAGAGCAGAAGAAAAGGAGAAAGTGAAAAAGGTGCTTGCATGTTTGTGTGTGAGGAAGTGTGTGTGTGCGTGCGTGCGTGCGTGCATACGTGTGTGTGCACGTTATGTGTAACTCTGAGTAGAGCTCTTTATTTCCTGAAGCCGAGTGGACCGCAGTTTGATCTTGTGCCATGAACGAGCTCAACATACTAATTACACCCACCTGTGCTGTGTGCTGTGTGTGTGTTGTGTGTATGTCTGTACATCTCAGCATGTACATATGTATTACAAGTGTGTATGACTAAATGCATTTAAGACTAAGGTGACTGTATGGAGTGTATGGACTGTGGTTTCCATTCAACTCACATCCATGGCCACTTCAATAAATTCCCATGAGGAGACACACACACACACGTAAAATCAACCTCTCCAAGAACAGGTCCTGACTTCTAACAAAGTATTGCAAATTTTGTAGATCCAGCGAAGGGCTGATTGGCACTGTGCTGCTCCTGTTCTCATCTCATTTTTGTTTTCATTCACATAAGCATTTGTCCCTCTACAACACAGCCTCACAGCATTCACAAAGACATCCCAGCCGTGTGCAGATATAAGAGTAAAATTAGAGCATCCCTGATACGAAAGGATGGGGTGGAATGGATGGATGGCATAATGATACAGAAATGGTGTGGAAATATCAAGTCAGATTCCTCAGTTGCTGATAGCAGACCACATGCTTGCTGAATCTGCACCAAAACAAGCTGTCACTGTGTCAAACTATATCTCACTGTACATCTCACTGTAGGAAAAACTACATACAACTGCATATGCCATTGGATGGAGGGGTTACACACTTTCTGACCTCTATGATGGGAGGGAAAAGAGACAAAAATGTTCCTTTGTGGTCAGACTAAGCATGGCTTTTGTAGCAACACTGACCTCGAGAGCATCACATAACCCCGAGGCTATTAGCAGAGAATTGCAGCCGATGCCTCCAAGAGCATGAGGCAGACGAAGGTTTAACTCAAGCTGATGAAGCAGATGTGTCCAGTCCATTCAATCTTCATCTGATATATCCAAATACATACACTGGGATTTATGCCGTTTTTTTAATGGAACATTAATAACTCCAGAAGCATTTTCGAGCTAGCTGCTCTTACATTTATCGCTCACATATTTGAAGGCACTGCAGCCAGGCATTGACATTTACCCCTGTGGTTGGAGTTTGGGTTGATGGCAAGGTCTGGGTTCGGTTCTGATGGGAAAAAGGTCAGAGGCAAAAGCGAGAGTACATGTACCGGAACATGTATGTGCCTCCCCACCTCCCTCAACAATACAGTTGCTTCTTTTGAGGCTGGTGTGTGTGAACGGAAGAGTGAGCAAAACATTGCATGGAGAGCTTTGTGTAAGCATGCGCTCCTTTGTGTCGCTGTTTTACATCAACCCTCACACTTCCATCGATGGAGAAAGAAGAGCAAGGGCAGGCCCGGAATGCTGACCGAGATATACCTAAAATGGAGATGTGAGACGTGGACGGCGAGCAGGAATCTGGCAGACATGCGCACGGCCCTGAGGCCTCCTCCGTCCGGTTGCCAGATTACCATGACGGTGCGATTGAGTCAAGGACAGATATGATTCACTGGAATTACGGAATTACTTCACGTCCGCTTCACATGAGCAGGGCTCTATGATCACAAGAGTGAAAAAAGCTTGTGTGCTTGTGTGTGTGGGCATATAGGTTTCAAGTGCAGTCCGTGTGGTGCTGCCGTAGCAGATGAGAAGATAGAACAGTGACAGGGCTAACTTTGACAATGGGCTAATGTACTAGGGGTAGCTGTTCTTACACTTCGACAGCCATTTGTATCCAAAATGCACTTCATTTGAGCAACGACCTGCAAAAACCTACTTCCAACCAACATATTCTATAGCTTGCAATTCTTGCGTTTGTGCCTTGTTCTTTTCGTTAGGTAGGTAGGCCTACTTTATTGATCCATTCATCTTTTCATCCAGGAAACTATTATTGGGTCGTTGTTATATCATGTATTTGGCATTACATACTAGGTCAAAAATGATGCAGGAAAAGTGGTGAACCACAAAGTCATTCCACAACTGGCACCATGTGTTTGGTGATGAAGAAGAGGGCATGTTGTCCAGTTTAATTCTCACTGAGTGATGTCACTAAACAAGTCTACTTCCAGATGAAATGTGCAGTTTACTCAAGCAACTACACGACAACCCAGAGAGCAAAATGAGGACAAGAAACGCTCATTTCCTCGGGCGTAGCTTTCCTTCGTCGTCTCTTGGCCCGCGTCTATTATCATTTAACTGTTCCAAAAGCACCTTGGGTGTGAAAGGATTTATTCCTGTTACCTTTTGACCGAGTAGCCCAAGGCCTTCAGGGGGGGATTTAGTGGAATACAGCGACAGTTGAGCAAATAATTGTGTGTTAGTGTGCATGATTTGAGTGTGCATCTCCACATTAATTCCAGATCTAAGTGATGTGCCTGTGTCGGCCTGTGTTGTTACACATTGCCGGTGTGTATTGCTGGTGTGCGCGTGTCCCTGTGTGTGTATGTCTTTATTTGATGGGGACAGGTGTGCCTATCATCTACCTGCGTTTAAGCATTTTTGCGTTTGTGAGCATGTTCAGATACAATTATAGACGTGTGCGTTTGTGGGATGTGTGTGTAGATTGCGCATGCACGTGTTGTGTATGCATATGTGCGAGTGTGTGTGTGAACATACAGTATGTGGAATTGCATGTTGGTCCAGCTGCTGCTTGTGTAACCCTAGTAAACTTCAAGGCCAAGCGGTGCTTTGCTGATTTAACGAATCTCTCACATCCATTGCCACGCACACGCCGCCTTTGAAACACACACCACTGGTGGTGCCCCGCCACTTTCAACTCTCAATCATTCCCTGCATTGCCCACCCTTCTCAACACTATCACAAGATACAACTATTCCTTAGTGCTTTGGCACTATTCTCCCCATTTCACCTCTTATGCACCTTTACTTTCCGAGGTTTGTTTTTCCAGTTCATTCAGCAGCAGTCGAAACCGTCAGAGCAGTGAGCCTCCATGACACTTTGTCTGCTGGATTTCTTAGGTTTCCTGTCAAGTTCTACCTGAACCAATCAATGGATCGACCAATCATTTCACTAATCCAAGACTAAATAGCGAGCAGTGGCCTGGACGAGGAAACTCCAGATATCAATTTCATTTTACACAAAGTGTGAGTCACAGACAAATGTGAAACGGCTGTGAACTACAATGTACTTATTATAACACATATCCATGCCAAGAACATATGAGCCAATTAAGTGACAGTGACACTATGTTGTCATTTAAATGCCTTCACCCTGGATCTGGATTGGTAACAAATGTTATTGTGTCTTCCTCCTGCCGTGCTTGTGGCCTTCACCTCCAATAACGGCCTCACCAAGACATTGGCAAGAGCCGATGTCGGTCAAAGAGATTGAACGCAGCTGTGATTGTGTGTGTACTTCTACAGTATATACTTCGATATATATTTCTATGTATATCCATGACTAGAGGAGTAACATAACATTAGACAACGACAACAGACACAGAACACGTGGACAATATGCATTTTGTAATCATACACTCCATAACTAACAGCTTAGAAGTTACGTAAAAAGAGGCCTTGACAAGTACCCACTGTAGTATTCATTAGCCAAAAGCACATGCAGGTTACTTAAGGTACATTTCCATAAAGCAGCAGAGCACTGCAGCAGTGTTTTCTGGGGACAGCAAGCCAAAAGCTGTTGTTGGCTTTGGTTAGGCAGGGGCCTGCTCAGTCCTACTGTGGTGCTTGCTGCTGCTCTAATCCCATAGAAGTGTCACTGAGGGCTTCAAACAGTTCAAAGGACCAAACCTCACATATGGGGATGTGTGTATGCATAAGGACTTGTTTGATTTGAGCCCGACAGGCTCAAATCTAACAAGTGTGTTCATTTGCGGAACCAAATGTGTGTGTGTCTGTGTTTACAGAGGTGTAGTGTACAATAGTGAATGCATGTGTGAGTGCATGTGGTTTGTTAGTATGCGAGAGCGTTTGTCCTGCTTCACTTCAAAGATGCTGGCATGCTACGATGCTGGCATGCTCCTCTGTGTGAGGCTACATGCTGACAGGCCGTCTTTGATGAACAACTATTTACAACAATGTAAAACTAACTGATGTGCCGGTGGGCAAGATTTAATCATGACTCACCCCAATGTTGGCTTTGTTCTGTGCTCGTTTGTATTACTTGAGGATGCTCTACACTACTGATGTGATTTTTGTTCATGCCGGCACATCGGGTAAGGAATCCGAGCCTCTAGGGTCCGAACAGAGGATGCCTTCGTTATGCACTCATAAAAATGAATAAGGTTGAGTATTGCAGCAGGTTAGCATCCATGTGCAGGAAACATTGTTTTGCTCGACGCCAGTGTGGTCAGTTACACGACTTGGCAACACCCACAGCTGCTACCTCCCGAGAACACCTCACTCCATTTCAGATGCTCAGGCATGGATACTCTTTTACAGCTCCCAGTAATGAGCATTTTACAAATGAGTTTCCATACTCACAACCATGGCTTTTGGAGACAGATTTCTGATGGCTCACGTTTCATTGAGGTCATTACTGCAGTGTCAAATGGGAATGGCCACGGGACAGCGCAGACAAATGATGAAGCTGGGAAACAGTTGGAGTGTGGTTGGGGGAAAAGTGACTGCCGGGGTTGACAGGGGCTCCACTCTACGGCTTCTTCTCCTCATGTGAGGTGGCATCTTCCCAAACACTACCCTCTCTCTGACTTTCCTCTTCACTTGTCTTTGCACTTGCTGTGAAAATTTGGTCTGGCCGCACAGGGAAGGGCAGCCAGTGATCAGAGGGGACATTCCACTTGTCATGGCCACTTCAACCACAATAAATGACAAATGCTGGCGTGACACTGCCACCCCAAACAAAGCAGTATGGCCAAAGAAAAAAGATGGGGTCATCCTTTATTGATGCCGTTGCAAATGTCAGAACATCTTGAAATGACTTGAAAATGACTCCCTGACGAATGATGTTGAGGTGGAAAACACCCAACCAGAACAAAAATAAATAAATTCATAATAACGACGCCAAGACAGGGGGGAGGAAGAGTCATAAACAGATGAAAGCAGATGATAGAAGGCTGTCACGTACTTAACACACCCACACACAGACAACTCACACATACAGTAGATGCAGAGAGGAGCAAATACAGTCAGTGAAAAGGAATGCAGAAAGATTGTTATTGCCATTGTGTGTGTTTGTGTGTGTGAGTGAGAGAGAAGGAGAGAGAGAGAGAGAGAGATAAAGAAAGGGATACATGGAGACATAAGCATGTCAGTGCACATGCATGTGTCTCATTTTGCATTTTTCACCATGCTGTCACAATAAACAAACTTCAGATTGATAGCGTAGGCGCCACAAAACCATCACCGTGTTTGCCTTCATACCAGAGGGAGAACTACCCCCCCAGCACATACGCACACACACACACACTTCATGCATTCATTTGAAATCTAATGCGTTGGAATGTTGCAACATTAATGCAAGAGAGTTGATGTGCCCTCACACATCTGATGGCTCAGAACAATGGCACCCTGTTAACACACATTTCTTGTTTTACATTAATTTCACCTGCCTGCTCGTCTGCATTGGGTTACATAATTTCACGATACCTCAGACAAGTCATTTTGTTGTAATCACGGTCTTTGCCTTCTTTTTTTTCCGTCTCTGCATTGTTTATAGTTTGAATATATTGGCTACGGTCCACATTTTTTACGAGACTTCCTGACTGATAATGGTGTTAAGATTCAGCACAGCAGCAGAATTCAGACATGGTTTAATCTTCCTTCCACCGTTCTCCCAAACACATCACTTACTAAACAGATATGAGATGCAGAGCATCTTAAAGAAAGACGTTCAATGGGTCGGGATTTTCCATGTCGGCTTGCTGAATAGGAACATTCAATCTTGCTTCTTTTTTGGGATGCAAAAACGTAACTGATGGAATCTCTTGAGTGACAAAGAAGGAGGAAAGTACTGGAGGATCTATGATCCAAATCCAGGCTTCACATGGTCATTAAGACATCAAAGCTGCAGGCACAGAGTACGAGGCTTTTCAGCGCTGACGCAAACACATTCTGTGAACAAATGAGAGCTGGCCAGAGAAAGTGAGAAAAAAGAGAGAGAAGGTGAGGAGGAGGGACATAGCATGTTGCATGTTGAAGAACCAGTCTTGAGGCTTTGATGATGGCGCGAGAGTACGGCAGCAAAGCAGACAAAAGTTTCTAAACCTTCAAAAGAAACCTTTCTGTGACGTGGGCCTGCTCTCCTCTTTCTGTCTCTCTCCTTGATTCTTTCACTCTCTCTTCTCTTCAAACATGTCTTTGCTAATTGCCAGACCCTGTCCTGCCCCTTGTGCGCTCTCCATTCCTCTCAGGTCCTTTCAGCCCTGTGTGTGGATCTGGGGGAAGGGTGGAGGTTTGCGCCTAATAACCGACTCAAAGTTGAACAATGGAGCCTGCTGGGCCAGAGACAAAACCCCTGGCCCTAATGAGATAAGACGCCTTCACCCAACAAGCAGCTCTGTCAATAGAGTGGGCTAGAATGGACTCAGTGGGCGGGTGGACAGAGTGTGAATGTGTGTGTCGTCAGCGCCTCGTGCAGTGCAGTGCGTGCGTGCGTGCGTGCGTGCGCGCATGTGGGTATGGTGCTGCTTGGCATCACTGCATGAGTGTGAAAAACAATTACGAAGATAGAGAAAAAATTCTGGGGTAAGTGGGCGAAAAGAAAGATACAGTTATCCTGCTAAACGGAATAACAAGTGTCTCCAGCGTATGATTGTGTGTACGTCTGCCTGTGTCTGCGAATGTGTGCTCTCCCTCCTGCTGGTACAGATGGACTAATCTGCCAAAATAATGGCCACTAAGCTGTCTATTCATAAGGACATGGTTCCCCTGCTTACTGCTCTGATCAGAGACGGACATTTTATCTCCCTTTCACATCAGCTTCCTTTGTCACATTTGCTTTATTTCTAGATTCCCCCTTTCTAACCTTTTTATCTTACTTTTGGATATTTTCTGTCATGTTTTCCCTTAATGGTGCTCCACCCAGTGTCCACGTTATCAGGTGGTTGATGAGGGTGGAGATAGTGTTACTCTATCCGTCCTGCTAGCACCATGTCCCTCCTTTTCTGCAATACCCTTTCCTCTCTTTCTTTCCTCCCCAACTTGTTCCTCCATAGCTTCCAATGTGTGTCTCTCACAGATAGGCACGTTGATGGAGGTGCAAGTTTTGTTTTTTGAGGTTGACCCGACTGTCGTGAGAACACGGAACTGTCGATCTACCCAAGGACTGAAGTCCAGACTTGCTGAGGACGCTGAAGTGCCTTGCTTTCTTTCAAATTGTCTGGATTTGGTGGGGTTGTGTGAGTGAGAGTGCCTGATACATTTCCAATGAGCATCCATTCCGAGTGGTGAGTGTGTGCTTGAGAGGTGTTTGTTGATTCCTCAGATGCCTGTCATTCATGTCAATGAGTTTGGCCACCAGGCGACTTTCCTTGGGGAGGTTCATGGATTGGTACTTTGCTGCTCTGTAGTACAATGAAAATGATGAGCAAGTTTAATGCTTATATCATGTCTGATATTGTTGAGGTACATGGAACTACAAAATTCAATGTTAGAAGTTGAAAACTTAATATCATTTAACAATCACTTTTCTTCCATTGGCAGCCATTTCATTGATTTTGTTGGTTTTAGCTTATTCTTTTCATATAGTATGGAAATTGCTCCATCTTTAAGACTCACATACAGAAGGAAAATCTCAAAAATCTCTTGAGACTCAACTGAAGAACTGAACCAAGGAATAACTTATGTCAAAAGTGTTATGTTTTAAGATAGTGCTCTGATACTGATGTTTCACTTTAATACTCAATAGTGTAACTTTTTACATTTACCTCCAAGTTCGGCACTTGGGTGATGATTCTGTTGTGTGTTTATTCCAAGTGAAATAAAGGGATCTTGCATCAGTGGTGCTTAGTGTGGTATCCAAAGTGGTGCTTAGTGTGGTATCCAAAAACTGCTTAACGGTAAATTTAGTCACTTTGGCAGGTAGTGGAGCTGTGACCTCACTCACATGTCCCCTTAGGCAGAAAGAAAGTCACACTTTATCCATCCCCCCCGGAAAGAAAAATAACAATTAACCATCAAGGTAATATTCAAGAGTTCTGGTCTGGCGACCTCTTTGTTCAACACTGGCTCGTTATTCAGTCCGGACCGTGCTTTGTATTTCAGGAACCCATAGTGTGGTGTGCTATCAGTTGGAGTTAAGACCTTTCTAGGTTTCATAAGTACATGAAACACTTCAATAGCAGCAGCAGTGTATGCAGCCAGCCCGAGAGAGACACGGCAAAACCACACCAACATCTGCAGTTCATATTCAAAATATACTTATATTTTATTCTGAATGGATGAATGCTGAGCCAAAACATACATCCAAAACTAAGGTTACACCTCACATTAGCAGTGGAAGAGTTGCTGTGGAAACACAAAGTGAAAACATGTTTCACTTGGACATGAGTGAGCAGCTGTCAGATGAAATTAAAGTAGAATTGCACCCAGAAACTGAATTCCTGATAACCAAGAGAAGTAAAATTTGTGAAATGCATTGAAGTAGCGGTGAGAGTTATACAAAGTCTTAGAGTGGAAAAGCAGACAATGCACAACTGTCATCAGGCGGAATTTTGTTGTGATCATACACAGCAGGACTTCAGAACCCTGGAAAAACTAACTTAATGTGAAAGCTTTGGAAAATCCTTCATGGCATTATTCTTGCTAAAGTTGAGGACAGAGAAAAGGTATCTGATTCATTCCGCTGAAGGTGAAATTTCAAACTGCAGTGAGGAACAAAGGCAATTTAACTCCTGAAAATCAAACTGAAAACGTACGAGTCATTTGTACTTTAGGTGGATTTTGCATTCCCTTAATGAGTCACGGCTTTGTGGGAACGGGCCCCCGACAGACAGATGGCATGGACAATGCAGGCAAAACTAGCCCAGAGTATTTAAGAGCCATTAGGGGTCCATGAGAGCTCGACTTGGCGCACAATCACTGGACGCTACCCATACTCGCTTACTCATTCGTGCACATGTGCACACAGAGACACACACATATTCGTGGATGGAAATGGAGCATGAAGGCAAACGGCAGGGCAAAGAATGAGGTGGTGAGAGACCTTGACTGGTTGGACTGGAGGAACATGGTCAAAGAGCAGGGGCACAGAATGAGGGGTAAGGAGGGTGAAACAGTTTTTGAACTGGGTCTACAGATAGAGAGACACGAGGCTACTCTTGGAAAATGGTAGAGAGGATCTCAGATGGAAAGACAGCTTTCTGACTATCTTAGATCTCACTAAAACACCTTGAATTGTTGGGGCATGGGTTTCCATAACTGCAGTTATTATTTTTGTTTTTCAGTTTCCACCACGATGTGATGAACAAACGGAGGCTTTCTTCTTTTTCTTTTCTCTCTCTTTCCATCCCATCCATCTCTCTGTGTCTCTTTGCTGGAGGTGAAACAAGGCAGAACGAGAGGATGTGGGACAGACAGCCGAGAGATGAGGGCTGGGGGCTCCGGAGGAGTGTTTAAGTATGTGTGCTTGTGTTTGTGCGTCTGTGGACACACAACCCAAACTATGTGTGTGTCTGTACATTGCTGTCTACATCTGTCTCTGATGTGTGGAGGACAGTTGCATATACATGGTTCCTCTCTGGACTCAGTGTGCTTAATATGCCTATTAATGTGTTTGTCCTTTGTTGACGACAATAACAAGAAGGCTTATCAGCTTTTGAAAGTCGACTCAAAGGCACTCCTCTTCCTTTCAGTGCCACCAGAGGAGCAACTTTGTGTTCAGTGCTTTAGGGGTGGCGTGTTTTTCACACTGCTCGGGCAAAGTGAATTTAAAACATCTACGGACTAACACAAGGTGAAAGCGCAGAATCACTTCCAACAATCATTTCCAGCTACTTTATTTGATGCTGCTGTTACAGCTGTTGAGTGGACATTTCAGTGGATTATTATTTGTGGTGTGATTCTTCATTTTTCAGATGTGCCTTAGTTAGGTTTAACGGTCACAGCTACACTACTGTATCCCATGAGATGCACAAATAGTTTGGTACCTACATAAAGAAACATTAATAAAGTGCTTTTTCTTTTGTATGTGTGCTGGTGCTTTATCAAAGACTGAAGGTGGAAAGAGGATTAAAAATATGACATGATCAAAAATAGTCTCATTTGTTAATTCAAAACAAGGTTTTCAAATTCAAACAAAAATAGATATGTCCTAATCTTCATGGTATGCTTCCTGTCATCCGTCGCAGCTGGCTAGAGGCCTCATGTTGGACTGTTTCTAGATGTACTGGCACAAAAATAAAGCAGATGTGTAGAAATGTCACTGCTTTCTCTCTACAACAACACAGAAATTAAATAATGTGAAGTTTTCGACAAATAGCATTCCAACTTTCCAAATTATTGACAGATGTACAGTAAGCTGCAAGCAACAGGCAGCAACGCCTATGGCTGTCATTTTTATGAGGTTGCGGTGTTCATGTGGCATTCGGTGCAGAAGCTCTAGCAAGTATAGAAATACATTAGTTGCAGTATATAAGAGCTCGAAAGACCTTTTGCTAGCATTTTAAAATAAAATTTGAATCTCATTTAGGGTAGGAAGTTGCAGTTGATTTACCTTAGCTCTGTCAGTCTTTGGTAGTTTAGAACATTGGCTGGAAAAAGTAATTTCCGGCGCATTTGATGTTTTATATTCTTCTAAAACTGCACAGTAAAATAAACGTGGTTCACTTACATTCTTTGAATTTTCTCTCAGTGTTTTCTAGCATCCATTAAGAATTAAGGGAGAGTTAGTTATACTGTTATCTGGGAATGAAAAGTGATGAGATTCGTGGAGGAGGAGTGTTGGATGTGAAACTAAATGAGTGTTCCAGCTATTTCTACATAACATTTTAAAATATCCTTTATTCGTGTGCTGGAAGTCATGCTGGCACCCCCAAAAATGTCCCCACTCATGATAGTGAACTGACCGTATCCTCCGTGCAGGAGAACGGCAGCATTGCCCTCCTCCATTTTAACAAAATAAGAGCCAAATAAGGAATCTGCTCAGCAAAGTCCATAACACACACACACACACACATGCATACTGCAGCTGGCTTGGTCTGACTGCAAGTAAGTCAGAACGAGAGAATGCATGCGTGTGTGCATTGGACAAAAATATTGCATGAAATAGCTCTCGTTATTTGAAAGTGTTATGTGATGGTGAGTTTTTGCGCAATCACACACAAGTAATGACTTGTGCTAATTAGACTGCAAAACATCGCCACCTCTACATCCTCTCCATTTCACACGGGCGAGGCACCAAATATCTCAATTAGAAATGTTGACATTTGAGACGTAGACTCAGACAAGGAGACTCTGACAGTAACACACACACACAGTAAGGAGTGGAGGAACAATAAGACAGACAGATATTGGCTTGCAATATAATATGTCGTTTTAGCTTGGGACCGAAGAACAGCTGCAGTTGCTCATGCATCACTCTTGTATAACACAGACAGAATGAGAATGACTGGCATATATGTGTCCATGTGGGCATATACAGTACACAATCTGGGCCAAAAGTAGGGTTACAGTTCACAGTCAACACATTTTACCTGCATTAGAAATCCCTTCTGCCATAAATTGCCTTACATGAAGGTGGAGGAGTATGATCGGCTTCTTGCCAAGATGTGCTGTCAGAATTTTTTTCTATAATTTCTATCTACAATATGACTGTGAATGCGAAACAGAGAATGAAGTAACTGTAACCCTACATTTGGCCTACCCTGTATGTACACTGTATGCACACTACAGGAACGAAAAACTAATTCATAAAAGCAACATTAGAAGCCTATTCATCAAATCATCTGCAGTCACTAGCAGATCCATCTACCCCTCCAGCATATGTCTTGTTTACATTTTAATCATAGAATCGGACATTCCCATGAGTCTGATGAGCATACATCTTGTAAAAAAAAAAAGTTGATCAAAACACGAGGTAAATTCTAACTTGGTGTCTTTTTCCAGTTCTTTTTCTTTTCTCTTCAGTGATTATCACCACGTCACCTGTTACGGCTGGACAGTTCAATCCTCACAAACCGTCACACCAGTCATTTGTCATTCGAGGTGTACTGTATAAAGCACTGACATATACTGGAAACACAATGTGTGCATTGGAATACACACTCGGTGAGGCACATTCTGTGAGACGTCGCACATCCACAACAAATGTAAATCCAGAAGCTGTGACGTGAGTGTGTGCACGCACCAATACACGCACACTGACGTTCACACAAGCATGAACAGGCGTGTAGTTCCTAACTGCTTCCTTCCTTCCTGCTTCTTTTTATGCTCGACCTCCAGACACGCTCCTATTGTCATCACATCTGCTTTAACCAGAGGCAATCTGTCATTCACTCATGCATGGGGCACACACAACTGCACAGGCTACAATGAGCACAAGTGTGGAGGAGACAGAGTGAGCAAGGGGGACACAAGGGGAGAGAAGCCAGACAACTGGGGGAAAGAGTGGGAAAAAGAAAAGTTCAGCTTTTGAAGGACGTTGAGGTTTATAGAGCAGAAATAATATAGCCGTTTCTCAATTTTCACTACACTGGTGGTCCTATAAATCCAAGCACCAGTACACGCACACGCACACACACACACACACACACGCGCGCGCGCACACACACACACAGTTAAACACTGTCCACGGGATAAACAAGCACTAATGCACCGCAGCAATTACACTTACTGATAAATGATAAAATTGTGCATACTTTGACAGATCTTTTCAGTTTCTACGCCAACGCATGACTGCGTCAAATGAAAAAAAAAGTCTCTCATCCATGTTGAGGACCGGGCAGCTGTACAGTGGATGTTTTAGGGCAATCAAAGGCTATTAGGCAGGGAAAAGGGAAACTGTGAAAACGTTGATACAAATTAAAATGTGGTCGGGGGAAAAATGAGCCAGCTGAATGAGGAAGGAGGAGTGGGCCAAGATTGAGTGCTAATAGGAAAAATGTGCCACAGATTTGTTGGTTAGAAATTGAGATGAAAAGACAATAAGACACAGGTGTGGGCTCATTATTGTGAAATGAAGAAGTGATAAAATAATTGCCTTAGGGACCACACAGGAGAGAAGATGAAAGCCAATTGTAGCAAAGTCAAAGCATCACGAGGAGTGACTGGGAGAGCAACACCAGCATAAAGGGCATACAGCAGTGTTTCTGAGAGCTGACGAGCAGAGGCACTCGTGTCAAACTGATGAGGGGAACAACTGTGTCCATGGGTTCCCTTCGTGCTCGGGGCCTCATTACTTATGCAGATTGTTCCAGCTATGAAAACACTGAGAGCAATGTTGTTCTGACACCCAGTGGTGCTGCTATCCACACTTTAGTAGCTCTCCAAGATTCTTGTGCATGATTTCCGTCTTGACTTACAAAGAAGGGTCAGATTAGCCTTTTGGGGAACAAAGTACCTTCAAGTGCGGAGATCAGCATCTGTAGTGGATGGGTCCTCTAGTACTTGCCCATGGACAGTTTTTATACTTCACGGTACTTTTTCTTGTGATATGCTTCTCATACGATTATAGCAACGGTGCATTTCACGCGCCTTTAATTCCCAGTCACAGTTCAACAGAATGAAAATAAGTTGAACAGGTGGAAGTAACTAATAATAACTCTTTTTTACTGTATATGTGCAGCACACCTTATTTATACTGACATATTTACACTTATTATTACCTTTATTCCACACACCCGTTAGGTCTTTTTTGTACCCCAAATGTATAGCAGTATATAATGTAAACACCACCCCATGCACCTTTGTCCTCATGCACCTAGTTCTTTTCTTACTCCTTGTTTTGCTCCTCAATAACCACTCATATTAATTGTGAATTGACTTAAACCAAATCACATCGCATTCTCCTATGTTCTCTGTCAGCACAAACTACCGAGTGATTCATAAGCCACATTCACGACCTTATAACAGCATCTACACATCGCTATGAGGATGATCTGTATTTGATCTTGCTAAAGGACAACTTACCATCACTAACGGAAGTGAAGGTATCCAATCTGTATCTGTTATAGCCGTTTGTCAGTTGTGTCAAAAAATATATATATTTACCTTTTGTAGATGACAGATGAGCTTGTGACTAAAAAGGGGCAGTCTTAAATGCATTTATTGTTGTTGTTGTGGTTTTGATTTATAGAGCGTCTTTCACAACACCCAAGGATGCTTTACAGTAACAAAAACAACATGACAAGACAAAATTTCACTCCAACTGCGGTCCTAGTACAACACATCCCTTTACTGTAATACATTTTTGGGATTGTGTATGCATGATACCCTCGTACTCGGTGGTGGACCACAGTTGCATCAAACGCACGTCAGGGTGTGTTCCTGCCCATGGTGGACACTTGCTGAGAAGACTAGCCAACATTCATGGAAGTACATTTCACCTTCACACTCGAAATTTCTGTTATTTCTGATTCATAGTGACAGCACACCTCAGTTGAAATTTCCAGCAATTTCAACCAACATTTCTATTTTGCATTAATAGAACAGTATGTTTTTGGCAACGTGAATATTCAATCGCTTATCAAAATTTGGTTAAACTTAGTGGGAAATTTATGATGAGCACACTCTCATATTGAGATATCCAGCGACAACATGAGCTGAATAGTTCATGTGAGCTGAATAGTTCATGTGAGCCACATGAACCATGAACCAAGAGAGAAAGAGAGAGAGAGAGCGCAGCTGTTTGCCAAGATGACCTCAGAGACAGCTGTTCCCCCCTTGCCACCTCCTGCTTTCTGTATGCCAGCCTGCCTTAGAAATGTGTGTCTAGACTGATTCACTTTCAGACCGCATACTGATGCCACTTATGACTGAGTAATACCTCTGGTCTTACCATTAGTTAAAAATGATGTCAATTACAATTGAATCTTCTTAGAGCTAGTATCGAATATAATCTCTGTATGACAATGAGTGTATTACGTAAACTTTATATGCAATCTGTCAATGTGAGGCAAAGAGAATACTTGATGAACACGATGCGTAGAGGGGAGGTTATAATGGAGCATTGTACTTGGAAGTCAGGTAGGGAGGTGAATATGTGGGTGGGTAGGCACTTAATTGATTAGTCGATCTTGCAATCCAGGAAATTCTAGGCCCCAGCAGCTCAGTCATGACTGAAACCACTGATATACTGTATGATGTGACTACACAATCAGTTTAATTGCCGTCTGGGCTACTTCTGAAGTTCTAGCGGGAATACAGATGTTTTTGCAAGTAAATTCAATTCAACTGGCCCCTTTCCCTTCTTCTTGCGCACAGATAGGAAATCCTCTCCCTACCCTGTGTGGCATACGGATTGTGTGGCCAGCACTTTATATCTAATTTTGTACTGGTGGTGCAAACTTCAAATTCAAACCTTGTCTATATGTCAATGTGTCGAGAAAAGAAGTGTCAAATTTCAATTATGCTGGAAATACCGCTGAGTATTGTTGGTGTCTCAGCACTGACCGCTGTCTTTGAAGCGCCGACGCAGAGCGGACGGAGACAGTTTAACCAGACTCTCTGGAACGCCACATATCCAGAATCTCACTTTTGGCATCCAGTTCACTGACACACTGAAACCTGACACTCACACACATCCACGCGCGCACGCGCGCACGCGCACACACACACACACACACACACACACACACACACACACACACACACAGAAATACTTTCAAAGTCACAAATACACATGCGTGTGCATATGCACAAGCAGACACTCATCTGCACACACACATGCACACAAATACCTTCACAAACAAGTATTCTGACTCACTGTCCTCTGATATTTTGTTTACATGGACAGAGATGCGTGAGGCAGCTATGGAAAGGGACATGCCTACATTTCAAACAGAAAGCATGTCTTAGTGCACAAGAAAAAACTCTTGTGAATACCTCTTATGACTACTCTCAAGTTTTAAAAAAAAGTGACTTGACCTGACTTGACTAATGTGTACTACAATCCTTCACACATTACCACTTCCATGTAATACAGCGTAACACAACACTGAAATCGACAACCAAAGCAAATACATTTGCACACATAGGATTTGATACATGAATGCTGTTGTATTGTCATTGGATGAAGAATCAGGAAGAAAATTTGAGACATTTCATTGTTCAATTTTGTTTTCAAAGGCCCATATCATGGTTTCATGATCGCAAACACTTAAAAGCTTGTAATTTAAAGCACTAACCTATAACGATCAGTGTGTAGTTGATGTTGACGCTTCCAAACCCGTTTGTGGCTTTGCAGATGTACGTCCCTGCATCTTCCGTCTCTGCTTCTTTAATGCGCAGTCCATGCTGTAATACCCGGAACCGTGTCCACCCGCTATGGATGTTGCGTCCATCCTTGGTCCACATGATCAGCGGCAATGGGTCTCCCTCCACTGGACAGGGCAGCTTCATGGCGCGGCCGAGGCGAACGCTCTGCCGGTGGACCACCCGCTCAGAGACCCTTGGTGGACCTTGAAGGTGAATAGACCAAAAGAATTTGGTAAGATACTTAAAAGTGGAGATTGATCGACAAAAAGGCTGTAGATTTTGACCACAACACCTTTTCTGGCACATACTTGATTCAACATTTGTGAAATGTGAGTGATGTCATTTGAATTTACAATTAAAACCCTAATATTAGGACAAAAACAAGAATGTGATTTTTACCACTGAATCAGTATCAACTTAACAAAAAAATACACCTTTTATCGTTGTAGGTACAACATTATTGAAATCCTGAAATATATGATCCCTGAATGAACAGAAAGGGGTCTATGCTGCATTTTCTGCTGAAAAGGAAAAACTGGTCCGCTTGAAATATTTGACCCTGGCCGACTGACAAAAGGAAAATTACAATCTGGACTGGTGATCTCTGGGAAGTGCTGTGCAAAAACAGATCTTTGTCCTTACAGGTCAACCTGACCTTTGTTGGCTTTCCTGCTTCCTACGATACCTTCCTCCTAAGGAGTGAATGTACTTTTCCACAATCCACATCAAACACAGTGTTGCTATTCAGATAACAGTCTCAATTGGAGGAGTTATCTATTAATGATAACATTTCTTCATAAAGGCTGTAAGACTGTTGGTTGAAGAGTTTAAAAAGCTGTGTATTTAATCAGACTATTTGGAGCAAAAGCATCATGTGATTATTAGTTATCTGTCTGAACTGAAACCATGAGAGGGAAAAGCCTCCCACTCGAACAACTCAAAAAAAATCTGCAGATTACAGATTTATCGTTACATTGTTCAAACGATTTTCTGTGGTATTACACAGTGGATTTCATATCAATGGTGACCAGGTTTGTAAGAGCACTGAACCAGTCAGAGATTTCACTTAAATTTAAAATATCCACTGTTGAGGAATGAGTGGAAAACTTCTTAATTGCCCAAAAAAGTTGGTATGGAAATACGGTTTGATGAGGACTGGGAGCTGAGGTGGTTAAAGTACTGTATACTCAGAATGAGAGAAGCAGCACAGTAGGGAAAAAGATGTAATGAGTAAAGAGCAAGAGGGATGAAAAAAGGGGGACTGAGTTTAGAGAAAGTAGGAATGAAATATGGTCGGACGGGAGAGCAGTTCAAAGAAAGGCAAACATGGACACTGGAGGTAGATGGAGGAGTTCAGAGCGTAGATCACGGCTGTGCTTGGGTTAAAACAATAACCCCAAAATGCAATCTAACAAGGTGGCAAAATCTCACGAATTGCAATGGACTAAGGAGTAAAGGACTCAACTATCAGAGAGTAAACTCAGAAATGGCTTTGTTAGAGTGGGAAATCTTTCCACAGAAGGAGAAAAGGTGGTTCTTGATAACAATGTACCTGATTTTGTCTTATCAACCAAAGCACACGGCCGCCTGATAAAGACTAGAAACAAAAGTTAACACGGCCCAGAATCAAAATATTTGAGGTTTGAGTGCAACCCACTCAGCCCTTTGTCAGAGGCTTGCTTATCAATGAAGAGATACCACAGCCTGACCTTCGATTTGCCCTTGTGATAAAATGTTGACCAACAGTTATGGTTAGCCAACTTAAAATAGCATAGAATAAAATAACATCTAAGGGTTTCTGTTTCTGAGCAGTTTAAATTTATGTACCTTTAAATCCAGACTACTGCAAGAGAGGTGCTGAGGTGTCTTTGAGCAAGACAGTGAAGAAGACGTCATTGTAGGTGAGTCGTTGAATGAGCACAATTCAGTACAGACCAAAATGAAGAAATCCATCTTAAATAAATCTGTGATATTAAACCCTCAGTGGCAACAATTAATGGTAGCTGATGAGCGATTTGCTGTCATGGCAGGCTCTGTTCCCTCAATGGCACAGAAGGTGAATTCAGTGATGGATGGACAGGGGTGAAACGTGTGAAAAAGACATTAGTCAAGTCGGGAGGGTCAGAGGGACGGAAATTCACAAGACTTTCTCCTCAGCTCTACTCCATCCATCATTCATTCTGCTTAGAAATGGAGTTGGTTGTCAGAGGTGACTCCCGCTGTATGGATTCTCATCTGCTCCCCCTCTCCCTTTTTTCTTCTCTATCCTCTACTTCATCCTGCTCTCTTCTACTTGATCTGTGCTGACATGTACGCTACTTTCGATGTCTCTTTTCCCCTACTTTTTTGCTTTTCCTGCCCTCCAATGAAAATTCAACATTACTCTTCTCCTCTTCCATGTCCATCCTTTTTGTTTGTTCTTCCTCTCCTTCCTTCGATTTCAGAACCGTGTGGTAACTCACCTCATTCTCTTTTATAATGCTCTACTAATTCATGATTTATTCTAACTTCACTCCATCTCTCCATTAGCAACCTGAAAATTGAATGAATTGAAATTGAATTCTTATTCTCCCATACTCTACTCTCCTGCTACCTCATTTATTTCTTCAGTCCAACCCTCTTCCCTGCAGCTGCCCTCTTGTCTCCCTTTGTCACTCTTTCTCTTGTCATTGCTCCACTCAGTAGTGCTCTCTCCTTCATCTTTCTCTCATAATTCTTACTCCAGTACATGGTGTATATGTAGGGTTAACACGGATCTGTGGTCATTTACAGTCTAATGATGGGAAAACAGGCCACACACACGTGCACAAGCACACACACAAGCGCACACACACTCACTACTCCAACACAGTCGACGCCTTCTCAGCGACTCCTGTAATTTCTTGATATGGATGGTAGCATGGTAGCAGAGGCAGAGAGACTGGCCAGCAAAAAAATATAACATGGTGAACTCTGTGCTTTCTCCCAAAGCAACCTCAAATCAGGAACTAGAAATGAAGAATTTATTTGGTGAACTTTGTCTACTGCGCTGCTGTGGTTGAAGGCTAATAAATGGACATTTGGCATATTATTTGACATTTTCAAGCAAGTTAACGAAGGACAATAATAACAATCAGATATAAAAACAGTCTTTCTTATCGCTCAGAAGTAGATACTATACTTTGCCTTTAGATTTACTGTATATCAAACCGTTGCATGTGGCAAGAATGATACACGTTTGACAGAGAGAATGCATTTAACATTTGTCCATTGTGACTGCGTCATTTTCGGGTTTCGGCTCAAGAAATTCTCATAATACCTTTCCACAAACTGATATTTTTGTCTTAGGTGATTTGGAAATTCGTAATTAGGTGTGTAGCTACGGAGATAGGCAGGTAGGTACCATAGGTGCTTTATTGATGAAATGATCCAGGAAACCGAGAGCTCCAAGAATCCAAGAGGGTAAGCTCACTGCCACTGCCTTGGAAGAGCAGTGGGCTACTAAGGATGGCACTTGAGCAGTTCAGTGTCTCAAGGGCACTTCTACATTGGCTGGTCTCTTGGAGGGATCTAACTCTCCGTCCACGGTGGTATTTTTTGACAAAGTCCATCCATCCATCTTCTACTGCTTATCCGGGGCCGGGTTGCGGCGCAGCAGTCTCAGAAGGGAAGCCCAGACTTCCCTCTCCCCAGACACCTCCCCCAGCTCCTCTGGGAGGACACTGAGGTGTTCCCAGGCCAGCTGGGAGACATAGTCCCTCGAGCACGTCCTGGGTCTTCCTCGCGGCCTTTTCCCAGTTGGACATGCCCGGAATACCTCCCTAGGAAGGCGTCCAGGAAGTATCCGGTAAAGATGCCCAATCCACCTCAGCTGGCTCCTCTCTGTGGAGGAAGAGGAGCGGCTCTACTTTGAGCTCCTCCCGGGTGGCAGAACTCCTCATCCTATCTCGGAGAGTGCGTCCCGCCACCCTACGGAGGAAACTCATTTCGGCCGCCTGTACCCGAGATCTTGTCCTTTCGGTCATGACCCAAAGTTCATGACCATAGGTGAGGATAGGAACGTAAATCGACCAGTAAATTGAGAGCTTTGCCTTCCGGCTCAGCTCCTTCTTCACCACGATGGACCGGTGCAACAACCACATCACTGTCGCAGCTGCACCGATCCGTCGGTCGATCTCCTGTTCTATTCTACCCTCATTTGTGAACAGGACTCCAAGATACTTAAACTCCTCCACTTGAGGCAGGATCTCGTCTCTAAGCCAGAGGGTGCTAACCACCCTTTTCTGGTCAAGAACCATGGCCTCAGATTTAGAGGTGCTGATTTTCATCCCCACCATCTCGCACTCGGCTGCAAACTGCCCAAGCACACGCTGGAGGTCCTGTTCTGAGGGTGCCAAGAGGACAAAAAGCAGCGATGAGATCCTGTGGTCCCCAAACTGGACCCCCTCCAGCCCCTGGCTGCGCCTAGCGATCCTGTCCATATAAAATAATGAACAGGACCGGTGACAAAGGGCAGCCCTGCCGGAGGCCAACATGTACTGGGAATACGTCTGACTTACTGCCGGCAATGCGGACCAAGCTCCTGTTCCGGTCGTATAGAGACCGCACAGCCCGTAATGAGGGGCCATGAACTCCATACTCCCGGAGCACCCCCCAGAGAGCACCGCGAGGGAGCCAGTCGAATGCTTTTTCCAAGCCCACAAAGCACATGTGGACTGGTTGGGAGAACTCCAATGATCCCTCCAGTACTCTGCGGGGAGTATAGAGTTAGTCCAGTGTTCCATGGCCAGGACGGAACCTGCATTGTTCCTCCTGGATCTGAGGTTCCACTATTGGCCAGATTTTCCTCTCCAGCACCCTGGAATAGACTTTCCCGGGGAGGGTGAGGAGTGTGATCCCTTTGTAATTGAAACACACCCTCCAGTCCCCCTTCTTAAACAGAGGGACCACCACCCTGGTCTGCGAGTCCAAGGGCACCATCCCCAACTGCCATGCGATGTTCCAAAGACGTGTCAGCCATGAGAGCCCTGCAACATGTAGAGCAGTGGTTCTCAAATGGGGGTACGCGTACCCCTGGGGGTACGTGGAGGTACTGCAGGGGGTACGTGAAGCTGCATATTTCAGTTTTGACTGGTTTTATGCCTTCCTGGTGGTCACCGTCTTCTGTTTTTCTTTTTTGTTTCTACATGCAATGTTTGCAATATGGATGTATTTGTCAGGTTCACTGATATAAGTTGTTCGGCTTTAATAAATCAGACAGTGATTTTACAGCACTGTACCTCTTTTTTCTTCCAAAAACGTTTTGCCCGTGTCAGGGGGTACTTGACTGAAAATATATTTTCAAGGGGGTACATCACTGAAAAAAGTTTGAGAACCACTGATCTAGAGCATTTTGACAAAGTGACATTTCTAAAAGTGTGCGTCTGGTCTGGGCCCAGCTGAGTGAGCATTGAAACAATACCGTGGTGCTTAGATGCTACTCCGGCAATTACATTTCCACATGCAAACCTTAGAATATTGAGGCATTTTAATTCAAGGTAGAGATGGATTATATTCTTCAAACTAACTAAGACAGGGGTCCCAACCCGGTGGGCTAGGGATTTTCAATAGTCCTCTGGGTACTTTATTTTGAAAAACTGCTACATCCAACCACTCCTCATGGCTGCAAATTCGAGTTCGAATTGGACTTTCCATTCTTCACAGTTACACATAACACCTGGTTGGGGACCCAGAGCCACTATTTTCTGCATTCATAATAAGGAAAATACATAGAGCTTTTGTTGCTTTTAATCCTGATCACTGCAGCTTACAGCTCATGAGAGTCAACTTCTAGTCCTAGGAATATTGGTTGTCACGACATTTAAACGTATTTGAGATGCAACCCTAACAACTAGAAAGATAGATTTGTGGCTCAAGGTGTTTCAGTAAGAGTTGTCTAGTCGACCACATTGTATGTGTTCATGAGGCCTTTTAATGCTCTTGAAGATCCATTGGTTCCAAGAGCATGCTTGAGCTGCAGAGTCTGTATTGTTGTTGTTGTTGCTGTTGTTGTTGTTTTTGGCACTGAAGTGAGACTGAAGCACAGGGGGAGAGCTGAGGAATGCTTTTGATGGAGGAATCCTCACAGCAGGACAAAGGATTGATGAACTACAGTAGGATGAGGTTTCTGAAAGTGCACTATGATTAGACTATATTCATCTATGACAAATTTTAGCAACATTCAGCAAAGCCAATCTTAGGGCCAGTCAGTCTGTTGGCACCTCTGCAAAATGACATGTTCACACTAATGGACAACTGGGGTTCAAATCACAACCAGCTGCATTTTTGTCCCCTCTGGGAAGCAAAAGGTGACATTAGCAGGTCGATGACATCATCACCAAGGCTTCCGCCATCAATATCGACCCAGAAGTAGAGGGGTGTCCTCGCTCTGCTCTAGCTTGCCAAACACATTCACAGTAACCCTGCACCCTCTACACGGATTATCCTTCGGTTTGGCAGGTCAGTTTGAAAGCATCATTAGTTACAATGCTTGTATTATTCATGACATGAAAAAAGTGAATAGTCTAACAAAACAAACAGTGATGACAAAAACTCACCAACAGCACCCACTCTGCTCCAAAAATCGTAAAGCTACACACAACACTTTTGAAGACTAAATTGCTCTAGACTGATATGTTTTGTACCTGAAATCTCTTCGCATAAGCAAAGTACACAAGTTATTCAAAACAAATGATGACAAATTACATTTGTGCTGTGGATAATTACTTGACATTAATTTGTAAATATTTCACGATCGCATGCTCATCCAACAGCTACTTGTGTAAGTGCAATAAAAGTGTGAACAATTCAAAGGACTGCGTTCACTTTTCCCTCTAGAATACTTCACTTTCACTGATATTGCCCTCAAGCTACAGGTGGACTGCTTGGTACATATCATCTGTCTCTCTCAGAAGCACACAGACATACACACAGACACAGACGCACACACACACAGACACGCACACACACATGCTGATGCACATGATTATACACAGACTCTTTCTTGTCCTGACAGTGACTTCCACCCCATCAATAGGTCAACTGCTGCTTGTTACTCTGTCCTGACAGCGAACACAAGGCCTGAGGCAGGGGAAGCTACAATGCATGACACTCTCACACGGACACACACAAAGACACCTACACACACAGGGTTTGAGCTTATAACACGGAAAAAAACAGGCACTGCAGTAAGAGCCCATGCAGATTCTGCTGAGGGATTGCTAGCGTGCACACGTCGTCTTTGTGGAGATGGAGACGCATTTGATTAATACACTTCTGTGTGGTCATTGCACAATGTGATCGATTGTCTCAGTCCCCTATTTCTCCTCTCCATCCTCTCTGAATGTCCTTTCCTCATCGAAGTCCTTTTCCTTCTCTTTCTCTTGGTGTTAGCCCTCCTTTCTGATAGGTGGTTCTATTGTTCCACCTGTGTTTTCATCTACCTACTGGACCTGTCTGCCTCTTTTTACACAGACAAATGTCCTCAGTTCAAATTGAGAATAAATGCTTAAGCGTTTCAAAAGAGGAGGCAGGTGGGGGAGTGCCTAATCCAAACACAATGGTGATGTTTAAAGTTAATTTCAACATCTTTAGAACCCAAATTCCCATACTGATTCATTGGGACAGTGGTATCTGAGAACTTGTGGATCATTTTCATCACTTGGTGGTGGACTTAGAAAAAGGGCCAGATATGTTTAATAGAGACAGTTGAGTAATAAAGGCTCTGAAATTTGGTCACGAGGTCATGTTTTTCATATGTGAGGAAAGTTTCGGCATTGGCTGTACACAATCCACTTTGAGATACAGCTGGTCCAAATTTTTCTGAAATCGTCATTTATAAAACATGATTCATCTAAATATTACAAATACTGCAAGAAATTATTCTGTCGTTGTATGTAAGTTTATTGATTCTAAATTTAAGTGAGATTAAGTTAGGATTAATAGTGATTGTCCCTTGTAAGAAAGGTATTCCAACTGTAAGAAAAGTTGAGAGGACATAAACTTGTTAATTTCCCTTATACATCTATCTGTAATCAATTCCATTTGCTCAAATTATCATTTTGCATAAAACAAAAAAGAGACTACCACGCTAGCGGTGAATCACAGATATATGCCCAGAGGCTCTTTTGAGATTTGTGTTTTTGTCAGACATGATGATGCTGCTAAACACGGTCTAAACATAAAAGCTGAAACATTTTGTAATCCAAATCTGATGTCAAAACAAATGCCAAGGCAAACTGTAAAAACTACAGAATGCAATCCAACACAGAGACACTGTCTCAAGCACAAATGTATAGAAAGGATAGTAGTTCAGGACAAGTTATGTGGGAACAGAGGACATTGAGTTCTATTAACCACTAAGGATAGAGAGAACATTTTTTCAAAGCTTACAAAGGGCTTAATGGAAACCTCATTGTGTACCAGTGTTTGTTTGTGTAAGTGGGTTAGGGTTAGGGTTGTGTACCAACACAACAAAATAAAACAAAAAGCAGGGCAAGTCCAGAGAAATAGAGAGAAGTATTAAGAACTAAATTAAAAACAAAACCAACCAAAAAAAAAAATCGAAACACCATGTACTTGTTTTGTGACTTCATTTACAGGAATGCTGACTAGTGATTTTAATGTTATTTTGATAAGTACCACGAATACAAACCGTGAAGAAGTGTACTTGCACAGTGTGATTCCTCAAAATCTGACTGGCTGGCAGATGGCAATGTTACATGACAGTGAAGTAATAATCACTTGAAACACGCTGCTATCACCCTCAGAAAACATGAGATGACTTTTCTCACCCATTATTTTTGAGTTTCATTAATTTGAGATTCAAGAATAAATTTGAGTTTGCATTGTTTAATGAAATGCATGTTCCAACAAAACACCTGCCTTTGATGAACATCTCCAAGTTGTCCCTGTGTGTTTGGTTTCAATCATGTGACTGTTTGGTGCTCCAAAGTGTGTGTAATTTCATGATTTCTACCTGATGATGGGTCCGTAGGTAGGTCGCTGAGCAGTATTTTCCACTGTGTGTGTGTGTGTGTGTGTGAGAGTGAAAGTCGGGGAGATGGGGGGAATCGAGGAGTGCAGTAGAGGACGAGTCACTATGCCTGCTTGGGTTGTGTATAGATCATGAAGCAGTCACATTCTGGGGTTCAATAAGACTAGAGACATGCAATGAAGAGCCAGAATTCAGATTCTGGCCTGTAATATTACCTTTCACATCATCGATGTAAACCCTGACCCCAGTTCCAGCGGTCAAGCTCATTCAAAAATATGAAGCTGGTGTCAGATGACCGAAAGAATTCAACCCGCTTTAGGTGAAACATCTTTTTTCTGCAGGATGCAACCTGTTGGTTGGGGTCTGGCCTCACATAAATAACAGACACAATTTTTTTTGTGAAGCCCTGCAGAACTATAGGTAGGTAGCAGAACTATAGGTAGGTATGATTGCCGTACAACGCCTATTCAAATAAAGGACGTGAATCAGATATGCAGACCTTTTAACTGCTGGCAATTTCACCCTGTTCAATCTTATCCCCCATCCCCAACCAACGCTTGTTAGCCTGCAAAATCCCTCCCAAATCTGCAGGTGTGGCAGGTGCTGTTGGCAAATAAGGGGAATTCAATGTTGAGGTCAATTTTTTCCGTCACTGTCAGGGTAAAAACAACAGCAGCGCATGCTGATAAAACGTACATAGCCCATTGCAAATGTGTGTGCAAGGACAAGGGAAGTCAAAAGCTTTAACCTGTGCAAATGTCTTTTCATTAGTGTGTTCCACTACAGCCTGCCAGATAAAGCAAGACTTAGTTGGCATTAGATAAGATACGTGTGGCAGTCCTGCGAGTGTGTGTGTGTGTATGCACGTGAGTGCGCGCGCGCGTGTGTGTGTGTTTGTGATCGAGTGTCTAGGCATCCACGTGTGTGAAGTAAACCAGCCTCCTCGACCTGACTTTTATCAGCATTCTGGAAGCGGACACTGTTACTCATTAACGACACTGATAAATATACACACCCACTTTCACACAAACTAAAACTTGAACATTGAAAACACTCAACTGTCAGGGTGCACCTCAACGATAAGGAGGTGTATATTGCTATAGAGTAGGGGCACCCATTAGTGAGTTAAGAGCGGACTGCAGACCACAGGTGGAGACAAGGAAAGCGAAACAACAACTTGGTAATTGATTGATTGATTGCATTTCCTTTGCTTTGGGAAAATAAAAACATATAAAAAAAAATCAGCTGGGACAGAGAGGTATTGCATGGTATTGATGTTTCTTTTTGATTTAAAAGCAAGGTATCTACATCCTGAGTCCCTTGCATCCCGCTCTGATCTATTCAATCACAGTTTGTTTCTGAGGCACTGTCTTTTCTGCGTGTTCCCATTTACTCATTTCTTTTCTTCCTCATCCTTACACTTCCTCCTCCTCCACCTATGTTTTCTGCTTCATTGGGCGGGGAATCAGACATTCCAAGCATGCATGTAGAGCATGTCCTCCCCCCCCCCCCCCCCACCCCACCACCCCCCCCCCCCCCCACACACACACACACACTCCCACATTCCACACCATTGGACAACCATGACTACGTCCATTTGTTCTGCTCAGGTCACTGTCCCATCAAAACCATGAGAGTGTGTGTCACTGTGAGTAACTATGACAATGCAAACGTCTAGAGGATATCTTGGATGGATATCTCAGATGTTAAAAATCAAAAGAGAGGGAAGAAACTAAAATGAAGCAAAACATAAATTGAACCATGCAGCACTGCTGAGGGTGCGGTACTCCTTTTACAGTGGTATGAGTGACTATTTTGTGTGTCTGTGTGTGACCACATATCTGCCATGACATACTGGGTGAGCCAGGAGCACAACCTGGGAGGTGCTCATGGATAATAGACACTCAGAGCACACACACTGGAGCAAGAACACTCTCGCACTGACATACATCCTCCAACACATGCATTTACACATCTCGGTGCACCGTCTGAATTTAATCTTTCATCATGTCAGTTGTGTATCTCAGAGTGTGCCAATCTCTCCCTGTCTTTCTTTCTTTCTAGCTTTCCCCACCTCTTGTTCTCAGTCGTCTCTGCTGTGTCGGCTCATCACCATGTAAACACGCCACAGAGTTTGTATAATTCAAAAATGGGGAAAAACACAGGTCACAATTTCGTTCCTGTATCTCTGTAAGCTGCACAGACACACATACTTGGGCACAGACTTCAATAACTGTAAGTTCCTCTCTGACCACCACCACTGGCCCCTTTGACATGGCCTTCCTCCCTCCTTCGTTCTCTATTTGGGACTACTTCATCACACTCTCCTAAATCTGCGCAGGCACTAAATCCCTCAAAGCGATCCCTGCGTGCCTTTGTCAACTACACATGGAGGAATAGGCCTGTAGTGTTGGCCGTGTGATAATGGTACCGGCACAACAGAGGGATTAGCCCAGATGATGCGCTGAGCTGACCGGTGTGACGGAGGGCCGTGCAGTGGGCAATAATTAACACAGCTAACTCCTTCCAAGGCTGGACATCAGAACTATGTGTAACCGTTAGGTTTAACGTTAAGGGGTCAAGTTATTTAAGTGTGGATGCAGAGGACCGAGTTTGCATATTGATGTATCTGTCAATGTTACTTGACAATATGGTAAAAATGTATGTATGATATTAGGTACATGATATATTACACTTGGACTCGGGCTGAACACACAGAACAAGATCAATGCACAACAAGATTGCATATATCCGTTCCCAAGGTGCAACAGAGGAGAGAAGAAACAAGAAGCAGGATAAGAAAAAAGGTACACACACACACACAAGCGTGGGATGGTGTATGCCTTCAGAAAAGACCATCATGAGGTGACTTACAACTTTATTACACCTACAGTATTTTGAAAATGATTGGCAATATCAAAATGTAAGTTCATTACTGAGGACAATTCACAATCTGACACACACTATAAGAATAAGACAAAGATAAGGGCACCATGATTGTGTGGGGAATTCTTCTAAAATCATAAAAACAACAGACCTCACCTGAAAAGTTGAAATCCAACTAAACATATACAGTTCACAACAAAGAGAGAGCACTGAAATAGTGCATCAAACAGGTGTTTTCACTCTGCTTTAGAGAGACCATAGAAGTGGATATCTGTTTTTTTTAGACAAAACAAATAAAGGCAGATTACCAATTTTCTCAATCTGACTGATCCAATCTGGGGACTGATGCAACTGTAAACACGCACGCATCTGTCTGTGCTGCATTTTATGATCTGGCAGTTTGTAAGATGAAATAAAACTCTGATGAAAGCACAGTCGTTGGGTCCCACACATCGCACAGTCACCGGCGTGTTTGTCCCTATCTTACCGAGCCCACCCCCACAGCTCTCACATTCCCTCCACAGTGTGGATTCCACATCGACAGCTGGCACAAGGGAGACGAGAGCAGACTGTCAGTGTGTGTGCCGTCTGATGAATGTTGGTGTGTAAAATGCCCCCTGTCTTAATGTTTGTTTGCAATCCAATGCAATCCAATAACGACAATCCAATAAAGAGTATCTACGAATAGCTTTGACAGATTTTGCCATTTAAGTTGACTTTTTCATGAATGGGTTTAAAAACCATGTTCAATGACTTGATCACGGCAAAGTAATGCCAATCTAAGTGGAAGGTGGCAACTTCAGATGCTACTTGCCTTAACATCCTGCAATTGACTGGCTGCCATGTCCTGAGGCCAGAGGTCATCTTGATGTCTAATAAACAACCAAACAGTGAGAGTGGATGTGACTGCAGCATGTCAATCAGATTTGACTTTGAGGTCATTACAGTGGTATTTGTGGTCAGGGTTGTGTTCTTGTGTTTTTCTTTTCCTCTGTCTCTGTCACACACTCATAACAACACACACACAGCTGGCAAGAATGCAGTATCACCCCCTCTATCCCCAAAATGACAAGCTGAAACCCAAAGAGAACAAGGGTCTGCGGCTCCTGTCTCAACGATCACCTTTCAACATCTCACTTGTAACGCCATCAGGAACAACAGCTGTGGTCTATGTGTATGTGTGAGCGATTGTGTGTGTGTGTGTGTGTGTGTGTGTGTGTGTGTGTGTGTGTGTGTGTGCACGGAGTGGGGTTAAAATAGGTTGAATGAGCTAAAGGGTGAGCATAGAACCAGCAGAGAAGCAACACTATTAGATAAGGACATAAAATGACTGAGAGAGCAATGCGAGAAAGAGAAAGTCGGTGGTGCAAAGATAAGCAGTGACTGGCTTGACTTTTGCTCTGAGCCAAACTGAGCAAGCAGCATCTCTCAACAGTTTTGACTCTGCCATTCTCACAACATGTATGGCATCAACAGTACAGCTGGTGAAGGCTTGGTTCAGCTCACTAATGGTCAAGCACACAGCATGGTTGCACAATATAATCAAAACATTAACATTGAATGAACCAATTGACACGGATTCTGCAGTGACTAGATCTGTTGCCCACAGGCAGTTCACCACACTCACAATAGTCCTGTTCAAAGTTGTTATATCATGGAAAATACCAATGGTACTCTGTTCCTTAAAAGCTCACGCAGACATCCTGGGACAAATTTCAGTCCAGTTGGCTGGCTGGTGTTGTGGAGGGCAAAGATCTTTAATGGAGCAGTAAGATGGATTTCTCACGTCATGGATTTTGGCTGGGGGAACAAATTTTAAGAAGTCTCCAAGGATGATCCTTTGGCTGCAGTTTGACTTCCAAGAGTTCACACTAATATGCCACATTGCGTAATCATGCTTCGCTGAAGAGCTACCGGCACGCTTAGTTGATTAAGTAAGCGCAAAGCTGTTCTTTCAGAATTGGGGATGGTATGTGGTTCAAATCTTCGCAGCATCAGGAACGTTTGACAGGGAGACAAAAAGCCATCCACCCACAGCGTGTGAGAGTGACAAGGACAAGCGAGAGATAACACAGTTAAAGCCAGTGTAAGTGTGCTTCGTCCTGTGGGGCTGCTGGTCTGTTGTTGCTTCTTCTGGTGCAGGCATGTGATTTCTCTGACCCTATCTGACACACACACACGCACGCACGCACACTGACCCCTTGCCCCCCCATCTACTGCATGACCTTTGACCTGTAACGGCTGTGGCGTTGACCAAACACACTGCAACCCCACAGAGACCACTATACAACAGGATGGCGCCAAAATCCACACGGCATGTATGAGTGTGTGTGTGTGTGTGTGTGTGTGTGATGATCGGATTAGCAGGGGCATTGACTATGAGGGTTGAGTGAGACAAAAAGAAAGTCAGTTTCTAGGGAGTAAAATGTTCAACATTTAGTCTCAATGAGAGCAAAATCTCTCTGTCTGTCAATTACATGTACACATACGCATGCATCTATTGCCTCTTCATTAAAGCTAAAACTAAAATAAGGAATTCACACAGAAAGTCTTGACACACACACACACACACAAATAGATAGGCCAGACAGCCCAGTTACTGCTCCATCATTAGCGACGTCAAAGCAAACGTTGACTTAATCTAAATGTGGGGTAATAGCCTTTAACATTAACAGGCCCATTAAAAGTTAGGGCGAGGAGACAGGGGGTATGAGCAGAAACAGAAAAGGTTAGTTTGTCATGTCAAAACTATGTCACTCTAAACAAGCAGAACAAAATGCCCGGGCTATAGTTGTGGCTTTTCATTATATGCACAACTTCTGATGGGAGTCAGGGAAATGCTACTACAATCCCAGACTGCGGTCGTGGATTTCTAGAGAGAGTGTCCATGTGCAAGACACTGAATCTTAAACTGCTCCTTTGGCACCCACTGCTCCTCAAAGAAGATGGGCAACATAGAGAGATTGAATTCCCTTCAAAAGGAATTCATAAAATGTCAAGAAAAATGACAAATCCTTCAAGCATGGCAGGCTCTCCCAACAGATATACCGAAAGCTGGCCTTGAGGGACACATTTGGCCCCCTCATTGGGATCAGCTGAACCAGCAAAGAGGGCTGTTGGCCTCCTTTCCAGGCTCCCTTTGTCTGCTAATTACCATTCAATCAACAAACACAGGGACACACACACAAACACGCGTGCCACCACTGTTTCCACTTGTGCTAATTTGGAATTGGACAAACCAGCACTAAACGATGAGCTGGTTTCCAGCATGTTGTGGCAAAACAGAAGCTGTCCAGCAGATGCTTGCGCTCTTGCTGTGTAACTGTCATCCGCAGGTCAAATGGTATTTACGACCACTGGCTGTGATTTGAGACACGCTCACATACGTCTTCCAGAACTGGGTGGAGGAGATGCTGTGTGTGTGTGTGTGTGTGTGTGTGTGTGTGTGTGTGTGTGTGTGTGTGTGTGTGTGTGTGCGTGTGTGTGTTCTCAACATGTTTACAATGAGTTAAAGTAGTGCGTTAGGAGCATCTGTCCTTGGTATGCAGCTGTTTACTGTTCAGGGAATCAGGATGCTCCCCTCCTCCATCACCATGTCCTCCTCCTCTTCTCCACATTCTTCACGTGAGGAGGCAGGCAACATATCGCCACAATAGCAGAGCTGTATTTTTCTGTGGTGTAGGGTAATAATATGTTGACGCCTTTTCATTGACAAAAGAGCGTGGAGCAGCCAGTGAGCAGCATAAACATAGTGCAACCACTGTGATTCATCAGAGGGAGACAAATTTCATGGATTGCTAGAGATGTAGCTTCAGACCACCAGCGGGTGGATCACTGGTAAACTGGCAGAGACATCACCAATGTTTGGATGCTTTTGGGATGAAGAGATGATAATCTTGAAAGACAGCATTTATTTGACTGTAAAACGGTGGCCAAAGATGGTAGTCATGATTGGATTTTAAGCACGTCTGTCAAAATGCACAGCCAGTTTCAGAGCCAGACTGAGTCCCAATCTCTCAATGGTGTGCGGGCCTTGCAGAGGAACCATCTTAAGTTCTGAGCATCAAAAAACAACTATCCTGGTTTTGGCCGTTGTACAACTCTTGTAGTGCAACTCTTCCCTACTGACTGTCAGCGTCTATTTTTCTTTCTTTGCCTTGTAGTCTTGAATGGGAACAACTTTTATTGCTTTTCCCTCTGGAATCGATACGAAGTATAAAAAGGGAACTTGTAAAATGGTGGCAACAAAGCTCCCACAGTAAACAAGGAACTGCTGAAGTTTGAGACACATTCTGAGAACTAAGCAATAGCAAGAATGAGAAAAAAGCTCAATACACAAATGTTGAGGTAATGCATGCTGCGGTGACATGGGTCTAGAGGGGTAGAACTGTCTACAACTACACGCAAACACGTGGCCATTGAAGATCATTTCAGTCTCCATTGGCAATGCACACAACATTGAGGCATGTTTTCAGTGCCTAAGGTACATCGGTGAGATGCATGCGAGCTTTCACTGAATTGTGAAAATGTGTACTCGTGATTCTGTAATGCACCCACATGATGCCTGTTATCAACCTAATTCTGTCACTTAACCACATTACTGGCAACCACTCTGTTCAGTCAGCCATAACGTTAACATCAACTCATTTGTTTCTTCAGCTGCCGGTGGCTGATAATGGAATATGAATCATAAGATGCAACTGCAAATTGTCACATGCTTTCTGCCAGTGAGATCCAATTCTTCAGACTGAGATGTATCTCAATTCTTGGTTGGACTCTCATCTTGCTATCATTTAGTGCTCTTTCCTCTCCTCTCATTGTCTCCCCTATCCTCTCCCTTTCCTTTTTTTCCTCTTGCCATTTCCTTCCTTTCCTTTACGCTTGTCTCTTGTTTATCCTTTCTCCTCTCTCCGCTCCCTTTACCAATCTCTCCAATACTTTCTTTGTCTTGCCTTCCTTTTCTTTCTTTGCTCTCTCCTTTCATCCCCTTTCTTCTCCTCTTACTTGCTTACGTCACAGTTGCTCTCTGTCTTCTCGTGCCTTGCCTTTCCCTTGCCTTTCATGCTTACATTTCCTCATCTTACTGTTACTTCTGCATCCATCACTGCTGGTGTCAACATGCTAATTACATTCCTGCCTAATGAGTGTGAGGGACAGGAGGTCTAAGTGCTTGTTGGGGCTGTGCATGTGTGTGTGTGTGTGTGTAGCGGACGAACTGTAACTGTGTGAGTATGTGTGTGGGCGGGAGGTGCGTATGTACATCCACTGTGTGTACTGGCACTTTGCATCTGCATCTGTGTGTAGCAGCATTACTCTCTCTCCACTGCTTTGCTCTCTGCTGGCAGTTACACATGTCTCCTTTTGGCAGTCATAAAAACATTTCATGTGTTTGCAACTCTTTTGTGTTCCATGAACTCTCTCGCTTCCTGTTGGATGATGGGTGGTCTACATGGCTGCATCATAAAACCTTAAGCTGAAAATGCACAGCAGGAAACTATGAACTCCAAACTCATTATCTGCAATGTCTGTCAACACCCTCCTTTTTTCTCTGCCCTTCTTTACCTTGTCTTTTTTCCCTTTTCCTTTCCTTTCCATGCTTATTCCTTTTTTAATTCTCTTTTGCGTTCCTTTATTTTCAACATCCATCCATTGGCTTTCATTTCATTTTCTGCCTTTTCACATCCTACCATCTCACACAGTGCATCCAACACGATGATGGAGATGAGCACTGCAACAAATACCTCAACTTTCTTTCCAAAGCATTCACACAACAAACGTGACTATTCTGCAGGACAAACTTTGTCTCTTAATCAGCTCCTCTGCCCTGCTCCATTTGTCCAAGCACAAAGCGTCTAACAGCTGCCTTATATAAATACCATATGACATGCTGATAAAATCTGACACGTGTGTGACATTTTGCGTCACATGGCTGTGGAGGCATGCGGTGGTGTAGGCATGAGCTGATGTACTGGCCAGCAAAACCCCATCTCATGTAGATGTGTTGCGTGTGTGTGTCCACGCACGCACGCACGCACGCTTGCACGCACGCACACACAAATATTCAGGGGAGGTTAGAGGGTTAGACAACGACACCTTATTGTCATTTGGCCTTTTTCAAAACACGAGCATAGCCGGCAGAGTGCTTATCTGTCCATCTGTCACAGTAATGGGATCTGGATCACATTTAGGGAGGTCGATATGTGCTAGGGTCAGGACCCTCATCATCTTTTCTTGTGTACTGTGATGACAAGAAAGGTTTTGTCATCAGAGTGTAACATTATAAGCAATAATCACAGCTAAACCAATATCTTTGTGTTGTCATACCACTTATACCTTGATCTGTCTTATTTTACCAATGGCCTATACCTGTCCCTTATGGGGAATTTCAATTTGCATTCAACACATTTTTTTTCTTTTTTGGTAACAATAGCCTCCTTTTGTCATACAGGTAAGATTTACAACACACCACTTGAGATATCACATCCATGTGCTGCAACATTTGACAGAATTTGCCATGTTTAGGCAGGGTGAGAGCACAGCTGCATAACAACACACAATTACAAACAGTGATGGGAGACGGTTACAGTTATTACAGTTACAGTTACGGTTACAGTTAAATATTACATATTTTTCCAAGGTTTTAACTATTACAGTGCGCAGGTAGTCCACGCAGCCCAAACTGGGAACGCAGCTCATTGCCTTACAAGACGGGAGAATAGAAGTCTCTCAGATGCTCAGTCTCATACTCTACAAGGTCTCACACACAGAAGCCCAGAAGCTCTCGGTTCTTTGTCATCAGCAGCACTACAGGCCTAAATACCTCTCCGTCCTCAAATCCTCAGTGAGGTGGTTCTAATTTAGATGATAAATCATCAAAGAGTACTTTGTGAAAGTTGGTCTTAAATGAATGCATCTCATAACAAGATTAAAGGGAAAATAATAACCGAGTCATGGAAGTTTACAAATGCCCAAGAGCAAACCATAGAGATACTTTTCTCCCTCTCATGTACAGTACATTAGATGCTTTCACATGCTGAAGAGGAGTTAGAGTCCTGAGGACATGAATTCCTATTAAGGTTAACTTTTACTGTTTGACCTCAGCTGCCTAGCCAAGTAGAATCGAGAATCAAGACTCATCGGTCTCTGATCTTAAAACAAGAGGCAGAGGCAATGTAGCTGTTGGCCAATAAGTACTGGGTGTAGGGGAAATTCTGCCATTCACTGTGTGCTCCTGCTTCTGCGTGTGCATCTGGATGTGCGCAGTGGACTCTCCACAAGGATCCAGCAACATTTTCATATTATCATCTTTTTTTTTTACTATCTCTTGTGATGCCTTACTATTCATTGGGAGTTTTTCCCAGTGTGCATGGTATACATACAATTCGGTCAGTGTGCGTTTCCCCCCTGACCGATGCAAATAATGCTGCAACAGAATGAAATTGTTATGACAAGGAAGGAAATTCAAATGACTGTCTATAAAATGTGGCATTTTCACTGAATGTCTCCATTTCTGAGGGGAAAATGTGACTCCACCAGCCTAGCATACCCTATATGATAGGAGCTAAGAGTCCCCTGTTTCTGTGGTCCTATTGAGTCCACTCTGTGCAGTTGGACTGGAATAACTGTCCCTTTCTGTCCCATTATAGGTTGATGGAGACAGTGTAAGGCTCAATAGCTTGCTCTGCTTTCATCAGTGATGTTTTGCCTACATTACAATGTAAAGTAGTTTGAGGAAATATTCCTTTTGTTTTCCCAACAACTACAGTCCAAAAGTAGACAGATGAGGACATTCGCAGCCACCCGCGATTGTTAATTCATTGTTATTTTGTATCAGGAACGTTTGCATACAAAAAAAAAGACAAAATGACAACATTGTTCACACTTGTGGGTGACACTCACACCACCTGCCTTGAAGGCATTACTTTCCTTTGACTGTATTTTTGTTGACAGACTACAAAATGCAATACCAATCAGCCCCCTCCGCTACACCAGGGGTCACCAACCTGTCTGAAACAAACCTCCTCAATAAAACTACAAAAAAACTACATCTTCTCTCTTTCTACACCACTTTTTGGTGCTGATGATTATGATGATGATAATAATACTGACAGTTGTGTAGCAGTAATACTATGTGAAAAGTGCTAAATGCAAATTAGTCAATACATTTTAAGACATGCCTCTCGGGCACCCCGGCCGTTGCAGGGTTACATGTGCCCATGGGCACGGGCCTCCAACCCTGACAACACCATCCTGAAATTCACTGACGGCACCGCAGTGATGGGACGCATCACTGGCAGGGACTGATTTATTTCTTTATCGAGTAATCTATTGATAAATACATAAATAAAGACTGACTGTCTTCTTTTCATCGTGGCATCTGGTGCATGGTGGCAGAGTAAGAATTCCATTGTGCAGGGAAACTTATCTCTTTACTGTACACACGACAATAAAGCTTTGAAGACTTGAGTCCAATAAAAGGCCTAACTGTTGGATTCTGTTGGTAATACAATGACATCAGGTTTTGTCTAGTCTCATCAGCAGCTTATTAATGTTCTTCGTGTCAGTCGCTTTGTTCAGGCCTTCACCGTTGCCCTCTGCTCCTCTCGGCCGCATGCCCTGGTGTCAGTGGCAGACTGCAGCGGGAGGAGGAGAGGAAATGCTGTGGCATTGCGGGAGCAAACATCCTTAATAGGCTAATCTAATCTCATCTCATTGCGGTCTATGGCCCTGTGTTTACTTTCAGCCTCGTGTCTGCATGCCGGTTTGGCCTTGGCTCACTGAATGTGGCTTTTCCCCACTGAAATCTCATCACTTGTGTGATCTATGCAGCAACAGGCGCCACCACCTCAAACATCTGCCCATTCTGCCTGCAGCCTGTCTTATCTCTGTGTCTGTTACTGTTTGTTTTCCTTTGATTTATTGTCATGGAGGGAGCTGGAGCGGCATGCTTTAATGTCATGGGTGCTCCTATGTGACCATGCAATGTACTGTATGTGGCGCAGATGCATTTCAGTTTTCAAATGAAATGCTTCACATTGTTTTCCACCGATGTTGAGTTTGAGGCACCCAGGAAGGAGCAAACAAGTTGTCTATACATGTCGTGACATAGAGTGACTAAATAAAACAAAGGTCCAAACAACAGGCACAAACAAAAGCCACTCTTTTAGACAGAAACAAAACAGATCAGTTACAATATTCACCATCAAATGTGTCTGGCTAAAATCAAGCCAGTGTAGCTGGGTTAGTTCTCAAGTAAGATGCTGAGGAGATACAAGAACTTCAAAAAATAAGACAGAAACTAATTAGAATAGGGAGGAGGAGGTAAACTGCTCCTAAACCCTCACATCCATCATGATTTAAGATTTTGTCTGTGGGACCACAAACTGTAATGGCAATACTTCCAACCATGTTTGCTAACCACAGACTCTCCAAGTAAACCCTCCAGGAGTTGTATCACCGAGACTGAAGAAATGAGCTTTCTAAAACGGAAGTTGAACTACAATTGCACTGAAATGAATCAATTAAAAAACATAAGCCTGGACCGACACCTTTTAACAGTGACCATTTCGACCATAGCAAATGTTGTTATTTGCTGTTGTCAAAATGGTTCCTGCTGCAGTCATCGCACTCTCTACTTCTTGGCAGCATTAGAAACTGCTTCCATTTATTTTCAACCTTTTTCAGAAGTGCAGGTTTGTCACTCACCTCTGGCAGCATTGGACACCACGGTCATCTCCAACAGCAGCAGACAAACCCAGAAAAGCATCATTAGAATTTGGGGAGGAGGGAGAGTGCTGTCTGAGAAGAAGGGATTCATCGTCACTCTGGGGGTTAACTATGCACTTTCAAACATAAACATGAACAAACCAGAAATGTTGATGATGGGTGATTGTCCCAAACACGAATCTTTGATTTGATGGCGGCCTGACCCGTGAGTGTCAGCTAAGTGTTTCGCCGGCTATGACTGGTAATGTAAAATATCAGTTGTGAATAGAATTAATGACACAGTTTCGTCTCTGACCATATCAGGATGATAATTTCTCTAACATTCAGTCTAAGAACGATGATATCATATTTTGATGTTGCTGCTCCCAAGATTCTGGCAATCCGCCACAATGCTGTCTGCCTGCACAATGCAGGTTAATGCTTCTTAACCTTTATCTGAGAAAAATGAAACCTTGTTTTTTGAGAAGCAGTTGTCTGCTGCCATCAAAAGTCCTACGCAGTGTCTGGACAATGTTAGAAATCTGTCCCATCTCTTGCCCAGGAACAGAGACTCAAAGACAAGCCGTCTTCCTCACATACCTACTCTGTCCACCTGACCATATGTCTTCACTCGTGCCCAAGTGGGGCTTTCTTCTACATCAATCCATACTGAATGTTGTGGGACCCCGTTTCAGTTTTTCACACATCTTTTGTCTTTGATCATGTCTACATCTTAGACACAGAATCACACATTTCTTAAATGAGGGAGGAATTATTTTGACCTGTAAAAATAATATCACGTCATGTTCAGACATTAATAGGATGTGATAGATGTGCATGTGCTGTGAAAGGCTGCATCTTAGTTGATACAACCCAAGTGAAGTTGCGTTTCTGCCCCCAAAGGAGGATAAAAAGTATTTCTATTAACCTATTGACGTTTTCGACGTCTGACCCTAACCCTTCCTACCTGTTATCGAATTACCTTTTCAAAAGGAATGCATAGGCTTGAGTCGTGCAAAATTTCGATCAAATCACGCATCAACGACAGAGTTACAAGATTGAGTCAATCGGAGGATCATCGATATTGTCAGAGCAGGTTGTAACAGATTTCAAAACAACAGAACAGAATTTACAGATTCTCTCGGAATTTTCCTTGATTAATTCGGAGAGGATTTAGGTGCACAACAGATGCTCACACTCTTTACAGGGCGTAAACTGGCACATATTTGAGAGGGATCTTTCCTACAAAACACCCATACAAAACCCCTCAGATGTGTGAATGTGGTACAAAAATCAAAGTAAAAACGGGCTTACTTGCACTGTGGTTTCCAGCAGTAGGAGTCAGACGGGCAGAGTCACCATGCTCCAACTGTCCACCTGTCCTCGGACAACACCTCCCGACACACCACCAAAAAATACACCGATATACTGCCACCGCAACAAACTTTCAATCTGCGGCGAGGAGTGAGCGCGACCGTGACACACACTCACACTCACACCCACCCACCCACACACACACACCCGCGGTAGTTTGGAGCTGGACAGGACAGGAGTGAAAATAGGTGCAGATCCGAGAGTGAAGCGACATTAATGGTGAGACACGTGAACGCGCGCGGCACCTCTGGCTGTCAGAATGGCGTGCGCGGGACACACAACGGACAGAACCGCGAGACGTCAGAGGGGAAAACAATAAACACCGCGGCTAAACCATCCGCGCGGCTCCGTGTTAAAAGGAACGGTGGAGTCTCCATGTTAAAGGGAATGATGGAGCCTCCATGTCGCCTCCAGCGGCGTCTCCCAGTCCAGACTTCAGCCTCGGGCTAGGAAACAACATGCGCCCACCGTCTGCCCGGTGCCAAACTTACAGCCTATCACAGGCAAGGCCAATCAGACACCTGACCAATCAAAGAGCAGGACAGAGTTGGACAAATTTGGCTAGGTTACGGCCGAGCGCGCGTCCGTGCGCGCGCGTGTCTTCCCTCCACTGTGAGTGATTGTTTTATGGGAATGTTGGATTGGCTCAATAACCACACAGTGTTACAGTGTTGGACAGAATCAGGTAACTTCACCTCCTTCTACACTCCTACATCTGTTTGCATAAACATTGTGGTCGTTTACCGGTAGTAGGTAGATTTGCCCAAATACGAGTGGAATTCAGTTGTATTAATTCAGTGCGGCATTATATCACACAATCCTCTCACATATGTCAACGTGCGTTTCCCTTTTGTAGTTGTATGGCAGAAACACCTCTAATGTGCAAACTGCACCTAATTTGTGACAATCCCATGGCCTCCGTGATTTGTCATTTTACATAACAACACTGCCTCCACGAGCTTTGTTGGTGGTACTACATTAAAACATGACCGATCCGAATCCACTGCTCGATTTAACAGAATAAGAATCAGAATCAGAACCATCTTAAATGCCAAGTTTGGATTTATTATATATTCTTTTCTACAATAATTCATTTATTGTCACAACAGAGGATGATTGTGGTGAATGCCAGGTCCTAAGAATTGAGACGCGATGATGTTGCGCTTCGTACCATTCCTGTTCTGCTCAGGCCCGTCAAGTCAATGCAGGCAACACAGCCCATCTCCAGGGCCCGAAAATAGTGGGGGCCCCCAAGATGTCCCGGGCCCCAAGATGTCCTGGGCCCAATATGGCGGAGGCCCCAAGATGGTGGCAGGCCCCAAGCTGGCAATGACGGGATCCCCATCAAGGAGGTCGGAACCCAGGTATGATTAATCTTTGATACAGAAGTTACTAACAACACACTGTTTTCACACTTACAAGTAATTGTAAAGCTGCTATGAGTGTCGATTGCATGTGTGACAAAAAATACTCATGTGCTTCAACTGTTGATTGGCAGGACAAACGCCTGGTAACTATTCAAATAATGTTCGTGTCCAGCTGAGCTGCACGAACATAGTTTCCAGATCTGGGCTGAAGAATCGCTTGTCCGAAATGTACACAATGAACACACGCTGAAAACATCTTTGTAAAAAGTCTGTTGGAAAGTGGGCAAACGTTGTACCTGATAGACACAATTCCAGCAATGAGCCCATTTTGTCCAGCACAGGGCAACATGTTTTAGTGAGATTTCAATTTGTTTGAACAGTTTGATGCATTGCTGGTGCTCAGATATCCAGTTATCTTTTGTTCCATCTGTCTTCACTTTTACAACTGCCTGGAGGCCTCAGGGGACGCGCTGGATTTCACTGTTATTCCAGTAGATGGCAGCAGAGGACTGCGTCTCTGTGTTTTCTCCTCTGTGGGTCGGAGGTGGACAGTGGTCCTCGCGTGGAACTGAGTGCCGTGGACATCTCTTGCGATCGTCCCCATCCCCGTATCTTAACTGTGTGACTAGGGCAGTTTTTCTATTCTCTTTCTCAGCATTTACTGGAGGGAAACTGCTCTCTTGCAGCGTGCATGATGATTTTTCTTTTGCTCCACTCTCCAGAGAAACAGAGAGGTGATATCAGTCAGCCAAGACAGCGCTTTGTCTGGGACGAGAAAATCACAATAGCTGTGCTTGTTCCCTGGACCCTGATTTCTTGAGAATATCCCTGCATTTGTTGACTAACCCCTGAAATGTGATGAGATGATGAATCTGTAAATGATGAACTTAAAAGATAAATTTCAATGTTACTCTTTGTTTGATTTTATGCACGGATGATATCATGTATTTATTGTCTTCGCTTTTCATAATAGAGTTTAAATATCCAGTACATGCTGTCTAATACATCACATTAGTGATACAAGGGCCTGTCCTGCTCATGTGGTAAGTGAGTGCGACCAGCGTGATGAAGGCGATCTCAAAGAAAGCAGCCATTACCGAGCTGATCATTCATGTCCCTCTCAATTTCTGAACACGTGTAACATGACAGCACCTGTGGTCCATTTTTAACCATGGCCCTATCCCTAACCCTAACCCCGACTGGTCCAAGAATGAGCTACTGCCCAGACCAAAAAGGAAGGCACATTTAGCACGGCAGGTTTTGGGAACCTAAAACTGAATAAGGACTTCAGTTGAGTTAAGCACTGGGCAAGTTTGTTTTCTTTATTAGGCCTTACTGGGCTTTGACCGTTGGAAGACAGCGTTTATATTCTGCAGGCACAGCAAAACGTCACATTCAATCAGGAGATGTTGTTTTCAAAGGTCATAATTAGCCTGCAGTTTTGAAACAATTATGGCCAAAGTGCACCAATTTCCCTTAGAAACAAAACATAATTACATTACTGGTGGAGACCAAAACTGGATGGCTCTTATGTGTGAAAGACTTGTGGTTTGGTATGGTTCCATTTTCATTTCTTATTTCAGCATCAAATATTTTGTCTCCTTCAAATGCAGTGGTAAATGTAAAATGCGGCTTGGACAGGTTTACTTTGCTTCTCCGTTTAATATTCAGTTTCGAGCTTATCAGGGCAGAGTGCACACAGAAGCCATTACACGTTCAGATCATCGCACACATTATCATGCAAAAAATGGTGAGAAGAATAGTAAGTTCATTCTTGGCTATAATAGAGCATAGCCGGAGAGGTTTTCACGGAAAGTAATTTCTATTGTGTGCACGCACACAAGAGTGCGTGCGTGTGCCCACACACACACACACACACACACACACACACACACCACACATATACAGCCCAGCCTATAGGTTATGATGCAATTAATTCAAAGATCATCGAGTCTTGTGTTGGGGTAAAAACACATCTTTGGCAACACACGTTGATACAAAAGAGATGTGAAAATATCTCTCACTACACTGAACAAATGCCTCTGAAGAGACTGAGCACCATTGAAGCTCTGAAATCCACTTTTTTCTTGAATCCTTGTAAATATACTGATCAAATGCAATTTTGGGTCATTTTTGCGCATTTTTAACAGACAATCTCATATTTCAAATGTAAACAGCACTATGCAGGCAAAGCACGCAGTAAAAAGAAAAGGGATGGGGATACAGGTAGCAGCAGAATCAGGAGTTTTGGTGATGAATAAGACTGTGTAACCTTGTGGTTATGTAAAAAAAAAAGAAAAAAAAAAAGATGCACTGCACAATTAGTAAAGATTGAGCCAAACATATTTGTGTGCACGACTCTCACTCTGTGTCCTCATGTGTGGGCTCAACAGAAACCGCAAGAAAAGCTTATCTCCCAAAGCATTTTTGGAGAGACAGCGTAATGAGTTGATACATGTGATAGAATATGTCCAAAACATAGAGGAACCATTTTGCAAAGCTTTCCAAGGATTTAGTGGCTCCACATCATCCAGATAGTCACACCAAGCACGAGCCCCCAGACAACGTGGGCATTTGATTTTAGAGGCAACATCCCAAGAAATACACAGCGGACACTGGATCCAAACCCACAATGTTTCTGCCCTGCTATGTTGTCATAAACATCCAGCAGACCAACCTCAGCTAGTTTGGCTGGAGTTTGACCTGCACTTTGGTGTGTGAGGGATTTTCTCTCTAGGTAGTATATAATAATCACGATAATGACAATAATGTATGTATGTATGTATGTATGTATGTATGTATGTATGTATGTATGTATGTATGTATGTATGTATGTATGTATGTATGTATGTATGTATGTATGTATGTATGTATGTATGTACATACTTTTACTTGTGCACATGCAGACAGGTCGAGTTTCACATGTTGTGTAGTTGAGTGTGTTTGTAGTTTTGCAGCCTTGCCTCAAGTCTGAACCCAGCGTAGCTGCAGGGAGAGGTTTAGCATTTATGATGGAATTCTGTAATTTTCAAAACTGTGGTTTGAGTTTTACTCTTTTTTTTTTAACAAGCTGGTCTGGGCACTGATAATGGAAAACGGCTGTAGATCGACACAGTGAGTGAGTGAGTGTGAGAAAGAGAGATACTCTGAAGGTCAGAACAGGGATTACTTCCCATTTCTTAAAATTGTGATTTTTTTGAAATTCATAATCATCATCTTCATCATCATCAACGTCGTCATTGTCGCATTTGCAGCTCTGTGGAACATTTGGTTTTAGGCATTGGACAGGCCAGCAGTACCAGGAGTATCAGGTCAGAAGTACGGTATTGTTTTCCTCATTGTTATCTTTATCTTCATGTGCAACATATTTGGACGGTGGTGGTGCTGAAAAAGCAACACAGCAAAGCAGAAAACCAGAAAGACAATTGTTAGACAAGATCATTATATCAAGAATGTGTGGCTGGAGCCAACATGACATTACACTGGAAATGATGATGATGATGATGATGATCCAAAAGCCTTTGCTCCCATTCACACCCGTGAATCAGAAGAGCGGAAATGTCAACAGTGTCTTCTTGTTTACTCTCAGCTTTACAAACTGACCTAAGCCAAAATCCTGGAACCTGACATAGGTCCTGGCTTTGAGTCGGAATCTGAGCAGCAACCGGTGGGTCCTTTTTGGGTCAAGAATAAAAATAAAAAAAACAAGAGGGAATAACATGTTGAAATAAAGTAAGGGGAGGGGTTCTCAGCTGTTTAGTAGTATGAAGGTCTGCAGTGCAGCAATTACAATAAAATCAGCAATGGTCTTCAACGTTGAGTGCCATTGTTGTCATTAGGATGACTTACTGCATCTACTTTGCTTGAGGTACACCGCTTTGAGGAAACAATAGTCATTGTTGTACTCAATACAACCTCCTGTTTCACATCTGGATGCCAGGTAACTACTACTACTCCCCACTCAGCACGCACGCACACACACACACACACACACACACACACACACACACACACACACACACACACACACGCTCAGACAGTTCCATGCTCGTGCTCCACACCCATACACGTTTGCAATAGACAAAGAGGGCCTACTTAAGCTAACAAGAGACATTTAGACCCCAGACTGGGGAAATAAAAATGTGTAACGTAATTGAGTCGACTGTAAAAATGCTGAATTATACTGAGCTGGCTCCAACAAAAAACCTGATGGGGCTTATTCAGCATTGCCGCTGCATGGCAAAACACTGGGTAGAGCAGATAAGGATGAAGCACATACCTTAAGGTTTCCCTATAATAAATGACTCCTTTCATCTGACAATACAACAACAGGCATTACAGGGTCCATTGCAGAGGGGATACCTCATTACGAGGTAATGGTAGGTAGGTAGGCACTTTACTGATCCATTGATCTTGTGATCCAGGAAACCAAAGTGATGTTAAGTATTCTAACACGATTAAACATTGTTTAGAGTAAATGCGGAGTAGTGGTGCAGAAAAAAAAGACAATTTGGAGACCTGAGATATCCTTATCATCTCCTAGTCTAAACACAACTCCAAAAATCCAACAACAGCCCCTTGATGTTGCTTCAGTTACGATATTTACAACACACAGCCGCACCCACACCCACACACTTGTGCTGAGTTGCACTGGGGTTTTGCTGCCCCAACAGGTGCAAGAGAGCAATCGGCAGGGGCACAGCTTGTCACGGCCTCTGCACACCTACATTGTTTTGCTAAAGCCACAAACAAATCAAAACAAAGAAAAAAAACTAAATTGTGGGTGGAAAATCAGTAGAAAACATTCATTCATTTTTTTGCCTGGCAATTGAGCCACTGGCTGATTCCATTTGGTCAGTATGCAAGAGCGCCAATGCAACACACCCTGCTCGTTACTGAATCACAACTTAGCAGGAGGAGAGACTCCCAGCGTGCGCTCAGCACCAAGTGAACACAACTTTCAGAGGTGATTTTGTCACATTTATGTATTTCTTGAATCCACGGGGTGCAAAAGGAGCAGAACGAGCTGGAGTGTGAGTGTGTGGGTCACTGGTCTCCTCTTCAGCACCTGCCCCTCCCCAGACCATATAGACCATTATTACATGGCTTGTGTGAATGCTTGGTTCTGATTGGCCGATATTGGTCACGTGAGCGGTCATTATTTTCGTATAATGACCGCTCGACTATCAATAACGGACCGCTGCGAAATCAAAGACTCAGAGTTGAACTTCCTGCATTCATATCAATCCACGCCAAAGCGTCTAGTTCCACTCTGGACTGTTTACGTACTGTTGCCCGCGTCACGCTTCGTCACGGAGCAAACATGAGCAGATTAAAAATGATTTTCAACATATTTGGGAAGCATGAAACTTTCGATGCGTGGGTAAGTATGATACGTGTATTTCAAGCTGCGGCGACAAACACACGTCGGAAGAAGTGACAGAAGCGCGAATGTAAAAGCAGAGTACCTGTAGCCGTTGCGGCACTATTTTCTCGCAGAGGCGAAAATATCGTTGCCTACACTTTTGCAGAAAAATGA
>OMPJ01039785.1:0-16412 GCA_900312935.1 Carapus acus | reverse complement strand
TGGCAAATAACGTTTTGGAGCATTACCGCCACCAACTGGTATGGAGTGTGGATCGGGATTTCTATTGCACCAATACTAATTAAGAAGGCAAAAATAAAAAAATAAAAAAATAGATAAATAAATAAATAAATAAATAAATGGATAGATAGATAGATAGATAAATAGATAGATAAATAGATAGATAGATAGATAGATAGATAGATAGATAGATAGATAGATAGAGAGATAGAGATAGATAAATTAAATTAAATTAAATTAAATCAAAATAGATAAATTAAATTAAATTAAATTAAATCAAATTAAATTAAATTAAATTAAATTAAATTAAATCAAAACATACAAAATTAAATAAGGTTCAAAATCTTCTATAAAGAAAAATTGGAATACATTCATATTCCAGGTATTCCTCATTATACATGTTTGTGACATGAAGTAATATTTTTCTTTATTCTCTCTCTTACATTTTGAGAAAATTCTCAATATTTTGAGAATTTTAATTGGGGTCAAAAATGCCCCCACTCGTGAAAGAGTGTAGGAATTGGTAGGAATTGTGCATCCGAGGGTTAATATCAACCAGAGCTGCAGAAGCTTCTGGCTGCATTGTGGGTGCATTTCTCTGGGCTCAAACCTGTTGACCACCCCGATGATGCCGAGCTTGACCGGGATGACTCGCCCCAGCAGGACCTCCAGAGCGTCTGTGCCGGCGTCCATCAGGTCCAGCTTACTGACGACCAGCAGGGTGCGCCGGCCTGGGGGAGGAAAACAAACATCAAACGAGGAGGAGCGGAGCCCCGGCAGCGTCGGAGCGGGTGAAGAGGTGAAAACCATCAAAGTTTTCTGAGCGGGGGCTTTTGTTGGGGATCAGGGATGGGAGAAATCGCTCTCCTCCGCTTTCAAGGTCGCAGTCCTGAAAGGAGGACTGCCACTTTCAAACTTTGTTATGGTGTAAAATGAAGTTGTTTTTGTTTTTCCCTCAAAACGAGACGAAAGTGCGTCCGCGTGCAGCTGGAGGTGTAAAATCTGACACTAATTTGGCTGAGAATGTTTGTACAGCGCGTTGTCCTTCAAAGAGGGTGTGTAATTATGTCTAATGCGTTTCCACTCCAAGCAGGTTGAGCAATTAGCACAGACCAGCCCACAACAAAGCTAAACGAAACCAGAGAGGCGGGACGGGCCCCAAAAGAGAGACGTCCTACCATCTGGATCGACCTCTCGAGCCAATTTCAGGGCGTCCGAAGTGGCCAAGTCGGAGTTGGCAGGGGACACGGCCAGGATGAGGGAGTTTGGATTGGAGATGAAGGACAGGATCATCTCCTGCACTTGAGTCTCGATATCTTCTGGCTGGTCGCCGACGGGGACCTGCAGAGGCAGCAGAGTGCTAATGAGGCGTACCCGTTAAAAGCCGACGGCTATCGACCCGGCTAATGTCCTCTGATTGGCTGAAATGAGGCGCAGACGTTCCCTCGCACCTTGGTGATTCCCGGCAGGTCGACGAGGGAGAGGTTGAGAACTCGTGGGGAGAATATCTTCAGGTAGATCGGCTCCCGGCCGATTCCCTGGGGGATATTGGAGAAGGTGAAGCAGCGGAAGAAAAAGCAGGCACAGACGAAGACGTCTGGGTTTATTCTTTTTTTTTATCTGTGCTCCTCTCCCCACCTTGTTATCTCCAGAGCCGCGCTCCGTCTCGGCTTCAATTTCCCGTCGAATTTCCAGAAAATCTGTAAAGATCTTTGCCAAAAAAGAAAAAAGAAAAAAAAAAGGTGACATAAGGTTGCATCACCTCGCAGGCGTTACATCAGGTTGTAGAGACGCGGCGGCCGTGGCTTCGGGGAGATGTACCTGGTTCTTGCAGTGCAGGAACGTGCCCCATTCCTCGGCTTTGATACCTGATGAAAACACCAGATCGATCGTTAAGAGTCGCGGCATTTCTGGCGAGGCCCCGCAGACAAAAATATGGATCATGGGACGAAAACACAGATGCAACAGCAACAGCAGAGGTGAGGAGGGAGTTGCAAATGTGAATGAGGTAGACGGAAAGAAAACACTCAAAATTAGGGCTGCCAAACGCTTCAATGAGTCGCAATTAATCTGACTTGATCATCTCAAATGTGATCAATCAGATTTGTAATTGTGTGGTTAAATTCCAATTATTTGAGAGTTTCATACATTCAAAGTCCGCATCAACAATGTGAAGTAATTCTTGCCGGAAAATAAAGATTGGGAATCAAATGAGGACCAAAGTCCCTTGAAATTCCTTTATGGTCTTTTAAATAGTAAATAGTACAAGGAGACGAAAATAATTCAAGTTAATGTGGCAGAGGCGCCAAATAACCTTTGTACTGAGTCGCCCCCTCGGGAACATATAAAGTCCTCAGAATCTGAGGCTTGAATCACGATTAAAAAAGCTTTTAACACGCTCAAAGGCCTGACTTATATCGCATCACAAAAACCGTGTTAACTCTGACAGCCTTAATCCAAACGAGAGTGTGATCTGGGGGTGGTGGAGGCCATGCAGAGAGAGAGAGAGAGAGACAAAAGGAAGAGGCCACACAGAGAGAGGAACTATGCAGAGACCTGGGTAGCTGTTTGGGGCGTTTCGATTAACCCCGTTCCCTAAAAAGGCAGCAAAGAGGAAGAAACGCAGCATGTTAGAGAAGAACAAACCAGTCCAAATTAGTCGGCGGCTCAATCCACATGGCAGCAAGCGGCAAAGAGGGAGCCACACACATTACATCAGCCTCTGCCTCTCCGAGATAAATCTGCTTTCCTCGGGAGAATAAGGGGAGATATTAACAGTTGGGTACCGTTCTCCACTTTTAGCCGCTCTGGCAGAGGCGCCACATTAACAAGCTGCAGCACCAGCGGCCGTCTGGTGACGATTCCCGATCCCCGCGGCAAGAAATCCCGTCCCACCAGGCTCTCCAGCACCGAGCTCTTTCCGCTGCTCTGTGGTGATGAATAACAGGCAAATGTTAAGCAACAGCATTAGCGAGACCACACGCACAGTTCCCACTGCCGAGGTTGTATTTATGCATTATGGACACATTCTAACGCCCACTTGAGTGAGACTTGCAGTATTTCTCCCCAGAAATTGCTGACATATTAAGATACCAGGGAACCGTATTCGCGAGACGTCTTAAAGCTAATAGAAGCGCCTACCTGGCACCTGGAATTATGAGCGTGTCAGCACTTAAGTTAAGAGGTTATGTTCCAGGACTAAGAGTTACTCACAAATCACTTTAGCGCTAAAAGTGGGAAACAGCTCCTAAGTCGGAAACATTAGAGGTGGTCCAGAGGGCAAATAAATCACTTAGGACTCATCACAGCTCAGCCTGGAAGAGGCTGCAGACGGTGTTGGCACCAGCCTTTTTAACCCTTCATAGTTTCTGAAATAACAGATTTTCATTATAAAATGCCGACATTCTGAAGCTTGACTTATGTGAAATGCAAGAGTGCCTGAAAAACGACCTTTGTGATGACCTTGCAGTCATCGCCGCAACACGTGTGTGACATGTTGCAGCACAAAGTCAGTCACAGGACGGAAATTTACAGTAATCTAGATCAACCTCTACGCAACGCAAGGGTGGAGGAAACAAGAACGAGATGTGTCAAAATAAGCATTGTGTCAACAAATATATTCTATTATGGGCCAGCAATAAGTCTTTTCTTTCTTCCTAAATTATTCATTTTCCATTTTTTGCTTATTAGTGTTGACAAGCACAATAACAATAACACCTACCAGCAATTTCCTTCGCCAAAGGCGACATAATTCAACAGCTGTATATACTTCTGTTCGGCGTCATCACAAATCTCTCTGCGAGCGTAATAAAAATCTTTCTGCTCAGGGCAGCATAATCCCAAAATTTATAAGACGTGACTCACTTCTTGCCACTTTAATGGTCTTTACATTGGCCACTGGTTTTAGGATTCTTTAAAAATTTTTATTCATGGCTTTCCTCGCATTATGTCTTCGCCCCCGGTAGTAAATATGATTTGCTATATTCCTATATTCTTGTAAGTGCACCTGCAAATCTGCAAGTCAACCCATTCATAAAACATGACATTCTCTGTAGCACCTCTCAACCCCTTAATACATTTTATCCCTTGTTGTTGTGCGAATTGCTCCTTTATTGAAATTTAGGGCTCCTCAAAGACATAAAAATGGATTGTGAATTTATTTTGTCTCTCTGGTCTCTGTCAAAGCAGTACCCTTCACATTAGCCACAAAAGGTTGATGATTAACTTATTGATCAAGTGTTCGGGTAAACAAACTGTCAATTTAAAACTTGGGCAATGTTTTGCTGTTTGTTGTGTTGCACTGACCTGAGATCCAACCACCACTATCTGGGGCAGCTGGATGACCTCTGCCCCCACGGTGAGGACCACCTCCTGCAGCCGGTTGATGGTGGGGATCAGAGTCTCCATCCTGGTTCTCTGACTGTGCTTATTTCACTGAAGAATGGGAAGGATTCAGAAAAATCCACAAATCGAATTAATTAAGAGATTAGGGGGAAGTATGCGCTTCTGCGCAAATGCATTATAAACAGACTGCAACCGAGATCGAGATTTAAAAACGGCAAAACGTAAGGAAATGTCGGAAATTGCTGTTTGATACACGTTAAAGGACGAAAAATAATAAAGAAATAAATCTAAAAAAAAAAAACGTGACAATGACGTTGCACGGCACCCCCGGGGCGGCTGGATGTTGGCGGCGCTCCCGGCTCCTCTGTGGTCCTGATGAGAGACCAGCTCGGTCAACGCCCGGCCGGAGAGCCACCTCTGGACTAGAATCCGACCAAATTACTCTAATTTCAACGAATAAATAAATCTGTTAGCAGACGTATGATACGGTGACGGTTTAGATAGAATATGGTGTGTGGTTTGCCGCCTTCTAGCTGTTGCTACCCCGACCGGGAGGAGGAAGTTGTGTGATGCGTTAGCAGGAGGATAATGCTAATTCGGCTATCAAATCGGACGAAGCCCTTGACGTATCTTACCGACATGCGAAGGAAGCGTTCCTCCCTATTCAGCACGCCAACACGACATGTTGTGGGAAATACGAGGGTCAAGAATGGTACATTTTTGTCAAAATACGTTCCAGCTATCACTGGAATAGATAACACAGTCGGCCGTAAAGGTGGGCGGGATCTCTGTGGCTGCTGTTAACGCGGATTGGAGGAAATTATGACGCATCCAAATCCTTTGCGCTGATTGGTCAATTCTCTCCGCACTCTGTCAATCGGCCCGCCTCCTTATAGTAAACATTCCCGCCTACAATTGATTCAATCTTATTTACCAACAGTTAAACTGATTAATAATGGATTATATTGATACCATATGATAGGGGCACATCATTGTTGCCGGTAAAAACGGTACGAAACCACAGACCATTACATTTCTGTTTTAATGTTTGTAAATATAAACATGGTATTTACAAATCATACATTTACGAGATAAATCAGTTATTACCTTCTCACACGTCGGTAACAGCACACACCCGATCATCATCCAACGCAGACAATACACTAATAAATACCATCCACTAGCATTTAGTGTTCCCTGGAACTTATCAGCCAGGGATCCTGTGATGCAGACAGAATAAATGGATTCCTTTGTATTCAAATATCACTTGAATGAGTCTTGCGTCATGACATTTACGGGGACCAAGACTGCAAGTTTATCTTAAACCAAATAAGTCTTGGAATTAAAAAAAGCCCTATTGCTGTGATCATGACCAGGTGGTGTGATCCACATTAGTCGTTGATACTGTGTTTTCCATGCTGTGCGTCTAAACACTGTTTGAAGCCCCGAGCTCCTCTCGTGATAGCAGCCACAAAACAAATGTTTTCAGTCCATGTACGAGGCCTCCATGCTCTCGCCATCTGGGTGTAGCAACCTTCCAGCCAAGCGCTCGATGTCGTCAAGGCTGAGTTGCCTCAGAGATCGCTCATAATCCTGGGGGAATTAGAACCAGAATAACTTTATTAGTCCTGAGGGGCATTGTAATGGCACAAAAGCGGCAAGGAGCAAAAGACAAAGAGAAAAAAGAAATGGCACGTTAGGACATTACATTAGCTTTTGCTATATTTAGACACAAGCAACCGACTTTTCAAATGGTCTCCCTCTGTGACCCTGTGACCACCTGCCCAGCACCAGATGTGCTGCATTGAAGTACCTTAATCAGCTGTTCGTGGACTTTTGCTGCGTCTGCAGGGCTAAAATGCCTGGCAAGGACAGTGGAGATGACGTGCCACACTCCGCCTTGCGTGCCACCACTGCTGCTACTGCTGCTGGCAGCCATGCCCGGCGCTGCAGTCCTCTCGCCCACGGGACGAATGACCAAATTCAACTTGGCTTCTGGTCCGATCGAGTAATCGCTTAGCCTGTGCTCGTCTACGAAGACAGTGACAGCACACAACAACCTCAGTGTCAATCTGGACAGTGGATGAAGGACGTTTACCATCTGACAATAAAGCTTTTCTTTAAACAAACCCACCTGCAAGTGCTTTGCCTTTATAGAGCAGACGCTGCTGGTTGGCTGGAATGTTTAAGCATTCCGATACAAGCTCCTTCACTGTGGACACCTTCTCATCTTCAGTCACCTATGCGAACGTTAACAGAAACACAGAAAAACAACGTTAAGTTGAGGTTGCCAATTTATACAGCCAGAGTTGAAATTACAGAGACTTCACACTCTCCTTTGCTTTCATTTCACAGAGGAGCTACAAATGTGAATTGACACCCAGACCCCAGACAGAGGCCAAATGTTTTTGCAATTCGGTATCTGATTCGAAACAAAATACTGTGTGAGCAAATGAGAGGCAGAGCCTTAATTTTGGTTCTTAGCTGAGCAGTGCGGAGGATAACAATGTCTAGTACAACAGAAGGCTAAAGCACCGCTCCTTAACTCTAAGAAGAGAAATATGCACTTGGGTTGAAGTAACTATGTTGACAGACACAATAATCCACAAGTTACAGAACTATGAGGAAAACTGTAAGAGAAAACGTCAGGTATTCTATTATCTCCGGCAGCCCTGGCAGCTGCCTTGGAGGCAGTTGGAGGGCTGGAAAACAAAGAACCCGTTAAAGAAGCGACAACGGAGAGGGGCACAACTGGGCTACACTCAGGTTTTAACATGCACATTTGCTTCGACCACGGCGCAAGCCCCAACTTGTTGAAAAGAGGAATGAGTACCTTTACGTCTGAAATAACAAAGCCACTGTATTGCCAACTGATAGAAAGTGGTCGAGGCTTTTACCAATGCTCCTTTCCTCCCTTACTCGGTGGTCCATGTGACAGCATACATTTGTCAATGATTGACACCTCTCGTGCTAACACCGTTTGAAGATATGGTTAGTCCGTGTCATCTTTAGGACGTTGTCTTAGAATACTATTGATTTGCGATTACACGGCAACGATTAATGCTTCTACTCCTCGATGTGTTTGGCGTCAGATGGCCTCCCGACACCGCCGCTGGCGATGGGAACAAGCTAGGCTGCTAACAGTTAGCACCACTAGCTCACCGCTCCTTACCTGGACACTGCACTCTTTCCCTTGTAGTGGTTTAACGGTAAGGAGCATTTTCGTTCACGGCGGCTATACAATACAACTACACAAAAGAAAAGATTTCAACAAAAGGTTAGATATCTACTAAGTAAACGCTACTTTTCTATCTCATAGGAGACCCGGGGCTTCTTCTCTTGTCAGCGCTCCATCTTGCTCTCCGCCGGTAATAGTAGCAACTATACTGCCCCCTGCAGGCCGGAGGCTGCCAACGCCGCACGACACATGCTAGAAAGCGATTTATTTATTTATCTATTTATTTAGCAAAAAGTCAAAGGATTATTTTGAAACTGTCAGCAAAATTCCTAAGAGAGACCTGCAGAGTAACTTCACTCCAGTGAGCACTGACGGCTCTGAAGTTAAGACTTGAATGCTACAGCCAGCTTGCATGCAAGGGAACAACCACCTGGTTGACCTTCTACCACCAGTCCATGACAGTTGAAGATGATAGGATGCAGAGGATGGAATGTTCAAGGGACCTGTGGTGATGCAGTGTTTCGAGCCTGTTGTTGTCGACTCGACGCTGTTGGTGACTCAATCTCAAGGCCTGCCATGGTAGATCATGCCTGTAGATCACCTGCATGCCTGCAAAGGAGGTCTCGACCTCCATGGCCAAATATTTCATCACAGAAACAACAATGGACATCTTTCTTTGCTGCCAGCACTATCGCCTGTGGCATTCCTCAGATTACTATCACCTCAACCTCTATAATCGCTACCGCTGAAACATCTTTACAGTCCATCAGGGCCAAAGAACATATTTCAAAAGATGCCACAAATTCAGTGAGAGGAGAATAACATATATTTACAGATATGGGCGCGAAAGAGGGCACTAGAAGATATGTGTGGGGGTTTTTCTTGATGTTGAACGAACAATGTACAATATTAGCTGCCTGAAACTTATTGTAGGGAACTAAAGCTAAGAAATGTCCCTTATCTCAGCAGCATCCTCAGCTTCAGGAGAATGACGCTGACACACATGCTGTCGCCATCATCATCATCAGCAACAGCAGCAGCATCATCGAATCAAAATTCAAAATTCACCTTTTTTCCTGATAACCCCGATTCTCTGATTCGTACCGATTCCCGGCGGACCAGCTGACCTAATTAACCCGCGTCCCTCCCCTGGTCCCCGGGTGTCTGGTCACGTGACGGGTGGGCTGTCTGCGGAGCATCCTCCAGCGGAGCTGCTGCATCCGAGCGGAGCACACACTCCCTCACACACACGCACACACACACTCACACTCACACGCGCTCACGCACACACCTTCCGCGCAGGTGGATGATCTCAGTGCCGGCTGCGAAACTCACTTTGCATGTGATCCCGCCCGGGACGCGCCGGAGTCGCACCGGATTCGCCCGCGTTTCGCTGGACCAATCCGGGTCATCGGGAGGAGCGGAGGAGACTTCGGATAAACTCACACCGAGGCGAGTGTGGTCCGGGGTGTGTGTGGGACGATTGTGTGTCCGACGCGCTTATTTCATGGACACTTGTTGTTCCAGCCCTGTGCATGATTTCTCTCCGGATTGAAAACCACTCTTTCTTCCCAGCAGAGGAGGAGGTCACCATCTTCTTCATCATCATCATCATCACCATCCTCGGCATCTGTCAGGAGAACATACTGTATGACTCTGAGGTAGGAGGAAAGTGTGTCAAATGGGCTGACACACACTTTGCTATTAAACCACCATATTTAAAGATTATTTGATGAAGCTGGGATGTTCAATTTTGATGTATTGACATGTCGCAATGAGGATGAAACTGTTACGCATCATTTAATGTTTTTACAATTATTGTGTTTATGCAAATTTGCCTGCATTGTTAATCTCCACCCCTTACAAAGATGAACAGAAAGATAGACGGACAGACAGATAGATAGTTGAATAGATAGACAGATGGACAGAAAGACAACATTTTATTCCCGATGACCCGTCTGTCTTACTTTACCCTCTTCGTCCTCTGGGCTCAGGTGATGGGGACCCTTCGAGACCTCCAGTTTGCCCTGCAGCTGAAGATCGAGGAGCTTCGCCAGAGGGACACGCTGATAGACGAGCTGGAGCTGGAGCTGGACACCAAGGACGAGCTGATCCGGAGGCTGCAGGAGGAGCTGGACCGCTACCGGGCCACCGTGGCTCTGCCCGGAGCCTCTGCTGCCCCCTGTGGTTAGAACCTCCCCCTGCTGCTGCTGCTGCTGCTGTGTGGCCCCTCACGTCACAGGGGTCACCTCAAAAAACATCTGACGTCCATCTTGTCGTCCTCACAGGGCAGCCCAGGGCCAAAAGGAAGACAATCATCTCTGAAACCAGCTTCTCCGACTCGACATCCATCACCGATGTCCCACACAGGAGCTTTGACAAAAGCCCCGAGTAAGAACAGAGATCTCTCCCAAAATGAACTCTGGATCTGAGATGGCTTTAGATTCGTAAGACCTTTTTCTCCCACACCCACGCAGGTCGGAGAGGCTGATCCAGACGGCGTTCTCCAAAAACGACCTGCTGAAGAACCTGGATGAGACAGACGTCAGAGCCGTCACGGCCTGTATGTTCTCCACCGTCCTGGGCGACGGGGATCGTCTCTTCCAGGAGGGAGTGAGCGGGGACACCGCCTACGTTCTGGAAGGTAGAACCCTCCCTTTCTCCGCTGAAAATATTTTCGTATCTCGTGGGGGGAAAAAAAAGTCTCTTTCCTCCTGCCTCGGGCTTTGATGAGGCACTTAGCGCGGCGAGGCTGCTCCTACAGGAAATTGGTGTGAAAATAACGCAGAGAGGCGCCGCTTTTGTTTGTTTTGGAGCAGAAATCCCCCGAACCTTTCAGCGTTCGCGGCCCGATTTGCCGCGTGGATGTGTCGAGCCCAAATGGGTCCGATACTCCCGCAGAAAACCTCAAGTCCCAGTCCGCGGCAGACAGAAGTCCTCTGAGTAATTTCACATCTCAGCGAGTTTTGTTTCCACCTTTCCCTAAATGCCGAGGGGCCAGAAATTAGCCGCATCCCATTAAATATCTGGATCCTGGGACGGGTGCAGATTAACACGAAAAAAGGTGTAGCCATCAGATGTAGAAGAGCGAGGAAAGGACACAAAGCTTTTATCATTTAGAGCCTGAAGGTTGGAGAAATTCAACATTCCAGTCCTCCAGCCTTCATTTCTCAGTGAAATTCGAGAATAAAAGCCTGTTTCCATCACCATCTCACTGTTTTCTGCTCAGTCATGAAGGAGATGATCAACTAACTCTCATTTTATCGATTGCAATGTAGCACTCTGCTTTGAGAGATGTGCAGATAACGCTGGAAAACCCCGAAGTAAACATTTGTCTTCCAAGGCCAAAAAACAATCCGTCTCGGAAGAACAGAATCAGAACACGGCCACATATTGATTCAGAGAGGAGTGTGCTGTATTGTTTGAGGTGTGTGTGTGTGTGTGTGTTCCCTGTAGAGGGGCTGCTTCACGTAACCAAGGACGGACAGAAGCTGCACACGATCGAAGCTGGAAACGTGTTTGGCGAGGAGTCGCTCCTGTGCGAGGGCGTCCGTCTGTACGCCGTCTCAGGTAATTGGAGGCGTCCTCAGCTTTGGGGAATTATTGTTTTTGTTTGTTGTTGTGTTGGTTTGTTGTTTTTGCTCACTGTGTCACCATAACGCACAAAGCCGGAGGGTTCTCCTGGTCAGGGCCCAGCCAAGTTAGAGCCCAGCTGGACTGAATCGCAGGAGGCTTGAGATGTTGGAGATGTTGAAGGAGACGTTGGAGATGCTGGTGATGGAGATGTCGGAGATATTGGAGGGATTGTTGGAGATGTTGGGGATGTGGGAGGAGATGTTGGACATGTTGAAGATGCTGGTGATGAACATGTTGGAAATGTTGTTGGAGATGTTGGAGGAGATGTAGAGAGATGCTGAAGATGTTGGAGACGCTGGAGATGGAGATGTTGGAGGAGATGTTGGGTGGGTTGTTGGAGTTGTTTGAGGAGATGTGGGCGATGCTGAAGATGTGGGAGACGTTGGAGGAGTTGTTGGAGATGAAGCTGGTGATGGAGATGTTCCTCTGGTAGCAGAAGATGTTGCTCCTCCTTTGACTCTGGTGTGGAGCTGCTGTGTTGAACAAAACGAAACCGTCTTTCACGAATAAAAGAGGCTACAAACACTAAGAAAGGGGGGAGAGGAGAATTTCTTTCATTAACTCTCTCCTCTCCTCCATCCTCTTTTCTCTTCCTCTTCTCCCCTTGCTTCTCCTCTTTTCTCCTATACTTTTTCTTTTCTACCCTCCATTCTCCTCCCTTTTCTCCCTCTTTCCTCCTCCCTTCTCCTCCTCCTCCTCCACCCCTCTCTTGCCCTCTCCTCCCCTCCCTTATTCAATCTTGCCCAGCAGCCCGACGTCTTTGTCCCACGTCCATTTCCGTCCGCCTCCCCTCCTCCGTCTGTTCCGGCCTGCTGTGCTCGTCCGTACCCAGACTTTAAATTGCTTTTTTCCCCCCTCCGCCTCCCTCTGCCAGCATCACTTAGGCGTCCTCCGTCCTCGCCTGTCTGCCGGCGATAAAGGTGTGAGGGTGAAGTTCAAGGTTGTCACTGGGTGAGCGCGAGGCGAGAGATCTCACAACACCCAATCTCCTCCGGGAAGGATGTGCGGCGCGTTCACAACATTCCTCACGTCGTTCCGAGAGCTCTAATAAAGGCTGCGGCGTGCGGAGGGCTCTAATAAAGGCTTTGTGCGTGTCGGGGGGGGATTGAGGGAGGAGCAGACGGGAGCAGTGAGGAGTGACTGAGGGACGCTGGACATAATCGGATGAAGCGGCGGATCCCGAGGTGTGTTTGCAGGGGCCCGATCGGCGCGGCTCATTATTAATTTACAGCTCAGCTCTCGGGCTCCATTAGCAGGACGCGCGCTAATAATGGACGCGGAAATTAGATCAGATTTACCGCCGAGCGAAGATTCCTTTTTAATTTCAACACGCCGAGCGTCTCCAGACGTCCGTCGGGTCTGGATATTAGGAGGCCCGGGACTGAGCGGAGGTCACGGCGCCCCCTGCTGAGGAGCCGGTGAGCAGGGCGTTGGGCATCCGTCGGTCAGATAAACAGACAGTCATGCAGCTCCGCTATGACTGGGGATGGGAGGAGGAGAGGATGTTTTTCTTTCTTTCTGGAGATGGATTTTTGTAATGTGGCCCAGGTGAACCTTACATCACTCCAAAATAATTGCAGAAATATACTACAACTACAAACAGCAACAACAACAAGAAGAGTCCCTTGCAGGATGAAATAAACATGTATCCCATCATATCAAACAGTAATGATGATAATGATGGTGGATAATAACAACAATGACAACAATAATTATAGCAACAGGAGGGAGAAGAGGAAGATGCAGCAGCAGTAGCAGTGGAGGAGGCAATAAAGAAGTTAAACTGTAATAATCAGACATTCACTGCCTTGCTCAGAGGCACATCCACAGTAGACCCCATGGTGGGAGCCTGAGATTGAGCCATTAGCCGCCCCTGCAAATGGAGGCAAACCTGATTGCACAAAGCAATTAAAGTTTATACAAGATGGATGATTAAGGGCCATTTGTTACCTTGGCAGCACAGCGGTGCTGGTGGGTGCGTTGGAGCTCCGTACTTCTTCCTCCCCCGCCTCCTCCTCCTCCACTTCCTCCTCCTGTCGGCAGTCACAGCTGGCTCCTGACCTTTCCGCCCTCCCCAGACTTCCGTGTGCCATAATAAAACTCTCAGGCGATGGAGCTGCGGTCGCTGTGCCACTAAGCGCTCGTCTGTCTGTCTGTCTGTCGTCTGTCTGTCTGTCTGTCGTCTGCTGCTCAGCGCTGACGGACAGCAGGCTGTGGGCCATCGAGAGGAGGAGCTTCCGGAGCCTGGTGGTGCAGAACGCTCTCAGCTGCTTCTCCCGCTCCATGGAGCTGCTCAGCAGGTGAACATCACAGCCCGGGGCTCCTTCTGACGGGGGGAACACACACAGCAGGGGGCGCTATTTCAACACCAACACCACCTCGATATGACCATGTTGAGGTTTGAGCGGGGATTTTTGGAGGACAATTCAATGAAATGAGAAACACGTAAATGCAAAAAAAAAACAACAACAACAGAAACCCTAAAACTTTCAGGGTGGAAGAGAGAGAAATTCATGGTGAAATATTCAACAGTGAACTGAGACATTTACCTCAAAACCTCTACTTCTTAGTTGAACAGAGACAGTCAACTGTTTTTGAGAAATTTAGATTTTTCGTGTGGGGGTTTTCATCTAACCGACCACCACCAGGGGGTGCTAAATGTGCCAAGAGTTGTACTTCAATTCCAATTTTAGGTTGAAGGAATGAAGTCATTGACATTTTGTTCGTACCAGGCCTTTTTTCATCTCTAGGTTCTGATAACATGTAACAGGGGTTGGAAGATGAAACAGTCTTTCAATATTTCAATATTGGGAAGCACCTTGTAGCTTTTTTTAGTAGGTCTTGTTTGCCGAAACCCGCCAACGTGTTCTTTGTTGAGATGTAAGAATTAACCAGCACACCGAAACTCGATGTTCAGTGTGTTAGAACAATGGTTCTCAAGTGGGGTTACGCGTACCCCTGGGGGTATGTGGAGGTACTGCAGGGGGTACGTGAAACTGTTCAAAATATCTTTAAAAAATCTTTAAAGTGCAATCTTCTTTTTTTGATCCTAAAAGAGGTAACGTTTATTTTTTTTGTGAGCAAATCTTTATTTATTGAGTTAATTTATTTTTATTATTATTATTATTATTTTTTATTTTTATTTATTATCTTTATTTATTCATTATTTATTATTTATTTATTTTAATTTATTTTGTAAACAAAATATAATTTATTTATAATTAAGTTATAGATTTATTTCTGTGAACACATTTTAGTTATTTATGTATATATTTAATTTTGTACCATTACAGAGACCAACATAAATTAGCAGCGTTTTGCATATTTCAGTTTAGACTGGTTTTATGCCTTACTGGTAGTCACCGTCTTCTGTTTTTCTTTTTTGTTTCTACATGCAATGTTTGCAATATGGATGTATTTGTCAGGTTCACTGATATAAGTTGTTTGGCTTTAATAAATCAGACAGTGATTTTACAGCACTGTACCTCTTTTTTCTTCCAAAAATGTTTTGCCCGTGTCAGGGGGTACTTGACTAAAAATATATTTTTAAGGGGGTACATCACTGAAAAAAGTTTGAGAACCACTGTGTTAGAAGATCTGCTGAATTCTTCTCCCAAAAGAGAAATAGAACCGATGAAAAGCATGTGTTTCTTCATTTCTGTGGCATTCTGCAGCGTTCCCTTCCTGCAGTCGTTACCTCAGGACGTCCTGATGAAGATTTCCGATCTGATGGAAGAGGTACGCACGCAGACGCGATCCATCGCATCGCAGCCACGCCGATGACATTTAAAGGCCGACAACAGCCTCCAGAATCCTCCGCCGCTGTTTCTCCTCCGTCTTCGGGCCTCATTAAATCAGCCGCTCCCGATAAAAGCTCAGCAGAAATCAATCGTGCGGCGCTTGTAAGCTGTCGTTCCCTCCGAAGCGCTGCTCTCACGGTCATATTCATCCTGTATTAATGTTTCTCCGCAGACGCGTTACTCAGATGGGGACTACATCTTTCGTCAGGGAGCCACGGGAGACACGTTTTACATCATCAGCGCGGGCCAGGTGAGGCCAAGACGGCCGACCCCACGTGGCCAGCCTCTAAAGCGGCCACGTGGCTTTCTCTGGGTGATTTCTCTGGTTCTGCTTTGGCAGGTGACGGTGACGGAGACCAGGTCGGGTCACGACGAGCACTCAGTCCTGCTCAGGCTCAGCCGGGGGCAGTGGTTTGGAGAAAAAGCTCTGTGGGGGTGAGGAAACAATCACGGTCAGTCAGAGGAAATTCTAAAGGCAAAATGGCTCCCGAGCGGCCCCGGCGCCCTCGCTCCCGACCGAGCCTTTCCCGGGCTCCCGGTCGGGCGGGAGAATGGAGACAAACGAGCCACGTGGTCCGACGGCCCTCCGGTGGCCACTCAAAAGAATCCTGATGGGCTTTTAGGTTTTTCAGACGCTGGGCTTCACTTGGTGTGCGAGCTGGTTGTTTGATGAGGCGTCGGTCCAAATGGTGAGGTGGGACCCTCACAAAGCGAAGGGACCAAACAGGAGGCAGACAGATGATGGGGAACAAAGAAAAGAAGCAAAGAAAACTAAAATCGCACTCTCTGAAGTAGAAAAAGGTGTAAATAGCACAGCAGCTAGCTGAAGGTAGAGGGAGGTGTGGGTCAAAAGCCCCAGTAAATCGGGGAAAGGAGGCTGAGGGAAATTCCTCCGGGCTGAAGCGAGGAGCCAGGCAAGGTACCGTTGTACACAAGCTCTTCTTACTTTGGCGATATTCGTTGTAAAAACTCGTAATCTAGCAGGGCATCTCCGTCCCATCTGCACTGGACTTGCGTCTTTTTAATCCACTTCCTCCTCCTCCTCCTCTCAGGGACGAAGCTCGGCCCGTCAGCGCCGTCGCCGCCGGCGAGGTGAAGTGTTTGGTGATAGACAGAGAGTAAGTCGAGCCGCACGCGTCGCGACCCGCCAAATATCTATCAAGCAGGTGGGCCAAGGTTCCCTCTGTCTTTCAGCACCTTCAGAGACGCCGTCAGCGCGCTGGAGGGTGAAGAGGAGCAGGCGGCACAGCTCACACAGAGGTCGCAGCTGGGAGCACTGCCGCTGTTTGACAGGAGTGGCACCAAAAACAAATTCTCTCCTCTTTCCTCTGCCTTCCCCATCTCCTTCCCTCACCTCTCTCCTCCTCTCCCCTTGTCCTCCTCTCCTCTCCTCTCCTCTACCATCCTCTGCTCTCCTCTCCTCCTCTCTCCTCCTC
>OMPJ01039784.1:0-14116 GCA_900312935.1 Carapus acus | reverse complement strand
CTTGTTTTTTTCCGTCGCAGGTTTTCACTGGTTTTCACTGGGAAACCAAAGTGCTCCCAAACGGATGATCTTGACGGCAGGGGAGGATTTTCTAGCTCCGGTTGGTCGCTAGCTTCAGCCATAATGTCCAAATTAAATCAGATAGTTAATTTTACAACAGACGCGTGGACCTCGCAATACTGTTTTGAGGAGTGCAGGAAAGGCTCGACTGATTGGTTCGCCGTGCGACGTCACCTCCACATGGTCACAAGAGCACGAATCAGGAAAGAGTTTCTTACTAAATAATGAATATTAAGTAGCCACATGTGACAGGTACAGAACAGGCGCAGCAGGTCTCTAGGTCTGTGATTGCTGCATATAAAAACTAATAAACGGACTGTATTCGTTCGGTACAGCACTGTACCGTACCGAAGGTCTTTTCGGTACGGTTCGGTACGAATACAGTGCACCGTTACAGGCTTACCCAAAACGTAAAGCATTCCGACCAATCCTGTATGTCACTGTGTACCAGCCCCCGGGCCCGTACTCTGAGTTTCTACGTGAGCTCTCAGAGCTCCTATTATCCCCAGTTATCATGACAGATAAGGTGATTGTAGTAGGAGATTTTAACATTCATATGGATGTCCAGACCGATAGCCTTAGCAATGCCTTTCTCTCATTGCTGGAGTCTACCAGCTCCCCTCAAATGGTCACTAAACCCACTCATCGCCTTAATAACGCTCTTGACCTTGTTTTAACTCACAGCATTGACATCGAGAACCTTGTGGTCTTCTCTCATAATCCTGTTCTTTCAGACCACTTCTTCGTAACGTTTGAATTCCGTTTCCAGCTATCAGTTATCTCCAGATGTTTATCAGACAATACTGTGGCTAGATTTAAGGAAGCCATCCCATCTGTGCTTTGATTCGCCCCAACAATGGCGTCATCAGATAGTTTTACTCACTTCCATTATAGACCAGCTAGTTGATAATACCATCAACTCATTGCACACAACTCTGGACACTGCTGTGCCGCTAAAGAAGAAAACAATAAAACAGAAGAGATGGGCTCCATGGTACAATACCCAAACCCGTGAACTAAAGAGAACCTCATGTAAACTCGAAAGGATCTGGCACACAACTAAATTGGATGATTCTCATTGAGCCTGGCAGGGCTGTCTGAGAACTCATAGAAAGGCCCTCTGTAAAGCCAGGTCGGCCTACTACTTCACACTAACCGAAGAAAATAAAAATAATTTAATGTTCCTTTTCAGCACCTTGGCCAAGCTGACTCAGTCATGAATCTACCGATACATGTATTCCTGCTGTTCTTAACAGTAATGACTTTATGACCTTCAACGACAAAATTTTAACAATAAAAGCAAAATGAGTGCTCTGAGTCACGCAGACGCAGTTGCGCAGGATCTGGCCCAGGGTCCCTTCAATCTCGTCCATCCGTAGATTGCTTCTCCCCTATCACCCCTCCTGCATTAACCAAGATAATCTCCTCTGCTAAATCAACAACCTGTACGTTAGACGCTATTCAAACTAGATGTCCTTCCCTTACCAGAAACATCTGTACTTAATATGATTAACATGACTCTATTATCTGGCTACATACCAGAGTCTTTCAAAGTTGCTGTAATCGGACCTCTTCTTAAAAAGCCCACCCTTGATTCGGGGTCTTTGCTAACTACAGACCTATCTTTAACCTTCCTTCCCTCTCCAAGATCCTGGAGAAAGTTGTCTCTAAACAGTTATGCAATTACCTGCAAGGAAATAATTCATTTGAGGAACTTCAGTCAGGTTACAGATTGCATCACAGCACCGAGACGGCACTGGTGAAGGTCACAAATTACCTCAAAACCACTTCTGATAAAGGTCTCCCTTCTGTGCTTAATCTACTGGATCTCAGTGCCGCATTAGACACCATTGACCATCAGATCCTTCTACATAGGCTAGCAGGAATCAAAGCATCGAAGGAACTGCCTTAAGCTGGTTCAAGTCATATTTATCAGATGGACTTCAGTTTGTACATCTTAACGTGCCCTCTGAGCACACTAGGGTTAGACATAGAGTCCCATAGGGCTCCGTACTCGGACCAATTCTGTTCACCCTATATATGCTTCCTCTATGTGGCATCATAAGAAAACACTCTGTCAACGTCCATTGCTATGCTGACGATACACAACTGTATCTATCAGTGAAACCTGAGGAAACCAACCATCTAGCTAAACTCCAGGCTTGTCTTAGGGACATAAAAAGGTGGATGACCCATTACTTTCTGTTGCTTAACGCAGATAAAACGAAGTTATTGTTGTTGGTCCAGTGCATCTCAGAAACTCCTTGTTTTGATATTAATGATATTGCAACTTTGGATAGCTTTACCTTAGCCTCCAGCACCCCTGTAAAAAATCTGGGAGTCATCTTTGATCAAGATTTGTGACTGAATACTCTATTTGAACAAATGTCAAGAACCGCCTTCATTCACTTAGATTATATTGTTAAGGTTTGTCACATGCTATTGTTGAAGAATGCTGAAAAACTAATTCATGCTTTTGTTACCTCCAGGCTGGATTACAGTAATTCTTTATTAGCAGGCTGTGTTAACAGGACACTGAAGCCTCTCCAGCTGGTTCAGAATAGAATCTAAAATTCCTCTCTTCATCTACAAAGCGCTAAATAACACTGGTCAAGACCAAATTTATTGTTTAAGTCTCTCTAGCTGATTTAGGACAATTTTGATGTGCTGCATCCAAAATGATACTGGTTTTGCTCAATCAGGTCAACTTTTCTGAACTGAGCTACATTTATGTATTTTGACGTTTTTGTTTACATGTACGGGTACTTTCACACGTCATTTGATGCAAAATCCTATTATGTTTCCTGCAATTAACGAAATTTTGTCAGAAGATTGGGTTTTTCTAAATCAAATTAGCATAGGTTAATGATGACACCATTTCTGGACTCAGCAGTGCAAAATGGGTCCAATTTAGTTGAAAAAACAGACAACAGTGTTTTTGTTTATTTGTAACCCGGTGTAATCAAACACCATCATACTTTAAAGAGCTGATATGCCTCATCATCCATCCTGAGCTCTGTGTTCCGAAAACACAGGGTTGTTGGTGATTCCTAAATTCAGTAAGAATAGAATAGGGGGCAGGGCCTTTAACAATCAAGCTCCTCCACCTCTGTGGAACCATCTTCCAGCTTCAGGCGGACACCCTCACTTCTTTTAAGAGTGGGCTAAAAAACAAAAAAACACCTGTCTCTGTGTCTCTGTCTCACTCTCCTTCCCTCTCTCTTTCAAGCCACCCCGTCAAGGCAGTTGGCCACCCACCTGCAGCCTGGCCTGCAGGAGGTCTCTCCCCTTTGAAGGAAGTTTTTCCTCGCCACTGTTGCTAATGGGGGATATGTTGGGTCTCTGTATGCCCATCCCATAGACCTGGACTGTCTACATGTTGAGAAGCTCTACCTGCTCAAAATTGGAAAGCGCCCTCTGTCATGATTTGGGGCTATACACATAAAACTGAATTGACGCAACGACCATAGTTTAAGTTCACTGCTCAGGTCAGGAGTTGATTGGGGAAGATCCATCCCTGGAAATTGGCGGGCCAGGACAAAGTGTGTCCAGGACTAGCTAAGTTGGAGAGCTGCTACACTGCATCTATAGCCTAAGCCTATAGCTGGGGAGATTTCTCACCCACTGGAATGCATCCTGCCTCACTCCACTTCCCAAAAAGAACTGGCTCAGGTAGCTGCATGACTACCGACCAATAGAACTCAGTTCTCATCTGATGAAGATAATGGAGCTGCTTCCTCTCAGCCACCTTCTGCCCTAAGTGGAGCATGCTGGCATGAAAGATGCCATCCTCTACCTGCTCCACTGAATCCACTCGCATCTGGACAAAGGAAGTGGCACTGCGAGGATTCATTCTTGGACTTCTCCAGTGCCTTCAACACTATCCAGCCCCTCATGCGTCCATCCCCTCAAGCTGACTATGATGCGAGTGGACCCCTTCCTGGTTGACTGGATCTCTACCTCCCTTACTGAAAGGCATGTCACTGTAAGACAGAAGACAAGTCAGCGGCACTAATAAATTGGCAGATGGGCAATCAGTCAAAGACACAGTGTTGGGCGTCACCCATACCTCCAACACTCCTGCCAGCTGTACAAGAAAAATTGACAGCAACACTATCATCCTGTCCTTTTTTTCTCTCCATTTTCTCAGGTTCTCTCTCATCTTGAACCTGGATCAAACACCATTGCACTCTAAACTACCCTAATCACCCCTTATCACTATACAAGTCCTGCTGCATTTTGTTATCGTTGCCCCCCTTCTACCTCTCATTCTCATTCATTAGCTTCTCAATCAACCTTTTCCACCTTCTCCACATTCTCTGTATTCTCTTTCACTCACAAGCATGTTTATACCTCCAATATTTACTACCAGCAACTATTCACCATCTCTGACTGCATATTCGTCTTCAGCATTCATAAATTGATGTTGTTTACCTCATTCTTGTCCAGGACATGTTTGCATTTGGGCTGAATCATTGTTATTGATCGTTTTCGCATGGAATTCTGCCTGGTATCTTTCACAGTACAATCAAGCAATGTTAGTCATATAATATATATATATATATATACAGTCGACCCTCGTTTCTCTGGACAAATACAGACTGGACCTAGTCCGGACAATGAAAAAGTTCAGACATTGAAAATTGACTACCGGACATTGAAAATTGAGTACTGTACAGTAAACAGCCTATATTGCACCTATACGCGCAAGCGTGGCTGCCTCGCTGGTGGCGTTGTCTGCCGCGAGAGCCACCTATCGGTTAAAGTTGTCATTCTTCGGACTGGAGCGGACATTTAGTCCGGAAGGCGGACGTTGTCCGGACAATTGAAAGTCCGGACATGTGAAGTCCGCACAATCGAGGGTCGACTGTATATACAGTATATCATATCATATAAACTCCTGTCCTCTTTTAGGGAAAATAATTAGCATCCTGCTTTGTATGTTGTCTTTCAAACAGAGTTTCAATATTATTGAACAGCGCGGCTTGCATTTAATCAGCATTTGCTTAGGAACTTTTAGCAATTTTGTGAAACTTCGATGACACCGATGAGAGGGAAAGAAATGATTATAAAACCAGCTGACTAAAAAAGGCATCATCTCACCTCAGGTCAGGTCACCTTAGGTGCCATGGACACCAACAAGGTGTGGTCTGTGCACTGCTGATTTACTGACTTGCATTTTCCAGATGGACCCCACTGGGACTCCAGGCAGTGTACCATCGATTCATCCAACCATTACGGCCCCATGATTGGCAGAGGGGCTGAAAAATAATCCATTTAACATTTTTATCACAATTTTGGTATTGGGAGCAATGTCAGGGATTTTTTTCCCTGCTATGATGTTGGCTTTGTGACAACTTTGTCAATACTTTGTGTATGCGGTTTGTCTAACCTCAGCCCGATGGAAATTTGTGTCTTTTGTTGAAGCTTACTAATCTGAAGCAACAAAGTGGAAAGCATGTTCTATTACACTGTGCATATTGTGGATATTGTGTGGATATTGTATTTAGTTTTGGGGATTTCTTGACAAATCTTTGGTTCGTAGTTTTGCTTGTAAATTTGCACCTTCAAAATGATTACTATAACAAACTGTTGGTAATATGTGAATGTGTGATGTGAAACTGGACATGTACATATGACTCAACACTGTGAACTGAAACTGAGCCAATTTATGAGGAGCAGTGGTGATGGGTAAGGCCGGGACCATAAAAGTGGAGCAAAAGATTACCTGGACAAATTAATTGACTGCATGATGGAGATGTCCTTCTCAACATCGTCAAACAGTATGAACTCTAAAAATCTGATGATGAAGATGAATAAATCCATGTCACACGGTGCGACACCTACTTTTCTAATACAATAGCAAGCATCGCACCGAGTGTGTGGCTTACAATAAATGTCCTCTCCTTGCATTTTTTGTTCAATATTCAATCCGATTAAATTTCAAGTGGCATACACACACACACACACACAGGCACACACACACATATATATACACAAAAAAACGCGCGCGCACACACACACACACACACACACACACACACACTACCATGCCCAAAAGAACAGTTTCGGGTGAGACTTGAATTTACAACCTCAGCAAAACTCTGCAGTCTTTGAAGTACTACACATTAACTGCTGGAGTACTTTATGCTGAATCACGTATGTTATTGCAATATGAGTTCACCTCAGAGAATATTGTGCGGTGGTGAATTGGGTTTCATCATATGTTAATATTTGCTGTCTTGTATGCTGTCTGTATTTGTTTTGGTGTTTGTATATGTGTAGGTACAGTATGTTTGTCAGTATGCACTGTATGATTGTGTGTGTGTGTGTGTGTGTGTGTGTGTGTGTGTGTGTGTGGGGGGGTACTGTATGTGTATACGTATATGTATACAGTTCTGTTAAAGACAACAATTCCACAGAAGCACAGTGACAACATCGAGTAGAAAGAAGAAAAAAAAACCCCTCTTTTTCTGCAACAGTTCCCTGTTTGGTCTTAGAGGAAGAAACTCCAATTATGGAAAGACAGCAGTCCATCCATAACAGTCAAGATATTTAGCAAAGAACTAATTTGATAATTAACCTTTTCAAATGCACCCCTGGTCATGGTTTTCTGTCAAAATAATAACTACACAAGACATTACACATTAAGCACAAAAATCACAATAATAGTTTAAGACATCTCAGTTGCATCACATTCTCATGTGGCTCATGTACTGTATTTAATTTTTGCTGGTATCATTTCAGTGAAGTTTTTTATGTATAGTGTTTCTTTGTAGTTTTCACAACATCAGGGCTTTCAGAAAAACAGAAACCTTATGGTTATAATTGCTACGATGAATGAACTGTGATAATTGAAAAAAAAATGTTGTACATAAATCACTCATTCATTTCTCATACAAAGCTGTAGTAATGCATGTAAATCAAATTTAAAGGATTTAGCATAACAATTCCCTCTAGGTATCTACTACATGCATTCTATTGTGGCATGCTTCAAGTCTGTCATCTGCAAATAACATGTACTATATACAGGTCCATGTTCATACAAATACAAAATTGATGAGGTGACGTGTAATATTGTAATATATATAAGTGTAGTCCAGCATTTGCTGCTTTGATTACCACAGATACAATTTTCCTAAACTGTCTTCAGTGACCTTGCATAATTTAGTGCACAGAGTAACAGTTAATGTCGACCGCAAATTAAGGACTCAAAGCTTCCTATAACTATCAGTGTATGAGATCACATAATTTACATTACAGTCTTTGCTGCTGGATAATATTTTACTACTTCATTCTACAAATACTTTTTTTGTGTTTGTTGTAAAGACACTCAAGCATGTGTGCTAAGTAATTTCTTATACTTGAGAAAATGTGTTCCACCAGCAGGCATTTGACAATGCACAGTGCACCATTTCTCATTACTGGAATGACACAGCCACCACAAATACCCATAGAAGTTTTGAGATTTTGATGAACCTCATAATTCAGATGAGACCCGATGATGGATACAGAAACTGAAAGAATAAATGCAGTGGTGATGAGACAAAGATGGGCCTCAGAACACTTTATTAAATGCTCTTTTGTAAGAGGCCAATCTTATGTGCCTACACTGTTGAATGCACCACAGCTACACTTACTGATATGGCATCAGTTAACCGTATGAAAGTGCCAGGTGCTGAAAAGACGTGTATGCAGGTATGGCAGCGAGTGAGTCCCCCTCCTGATCACTAATGAGGGGGTACCTGACAAGCAGGCCGTTTTTTTGAGAAAATGATTAATACAGTAAAATGTTTCATTCATTGTGAAGAGAGCATGTGGTGCAAAAACTGGATAAGGAATAACCATTTATAGGAAAAATGAAGCTACAGTGATGGCCCAATCTGAAGATGAGCGGCAACTGGCAGCGCAGAGAACAAGAGCAACCAAAGTCCAAAGCCAGACCACTTCTGCGTTGCACGAGACTGGACTCCATCAAAATAAGCAACATCTGCTGCAAAGGCAGAAGCAGAGAAAATAATGATTATCTTGAAGAGAGAAAGAAAGAAAGAAAGAAAGAAAGAAAGAAAGAAAGAAAGAAAGAAAGAAAGAAGTATGTATTTTCCTTTGATACTATCACTGCATCAGAATTACAATCCTTAATAGAAAAACATCTTTGGAAATCTGACCAAACCATTTTAATGTTATGAATCCATATTGATACTATCAGTCAGTATCAGGGAAATAGAGTTAAATTGTCAGACTCAAACAATGGAGTTAAATAGTCAGATGAGAAATTACAAATTAAAAGACAAACAGTTTATGGAAATTCAAGGTTTTCTTAGAACGTAACTACTTTCTATTTATTTGCAATCCACAGAAAAAAAGTCTCAAGAAGCAAAATTACGTTAACATTTGTCATTGACTGAAACTGCTATAAACAATTTATGTGTAACCCTTCAATTAGAATACAATGAGTGGGTAAACAAGACCACTCACCAACACAGGCTGAGCCATCATCATTACGAAGAAATCCTTGGTTGCATCTTCTTTTTGAACGGCACTTGAAGCTGCCATACGTGTTAGTGCAAACGGGGCGGTCGGACGGGCAGACAGCAGGAAACTGAATGCATTCGTCCTGATCTAGGTGCAGCCATTGAGACAGGATATAACAAAATCTAAAATGAAACATCTACCCTTTTTTTTTGTTGTTGATACACTTACCAGTACATCGGCCATTCTCATTCAGGGAAAATCCATGGCCACACTGGAAGAAACAAGATAAACATTGGCATTAGTACCTCAAGATCTACACAGCTGGTCTGGGTGTATGTTGAGGGAGAATCCTCTTGATGCTGTTAGATCCCAACAAATAGAGTCGAACATCATGTGCAAGTCCAACATTCCCAGAGCAAAAGGGTTGAGTAATCACTATCTCCTCCCATAAATTGTCAAGATATCCAACAGCCTTCATATTCTGTCTATGGACTGGATCAGCGGACAAAGATATGGTGTTTGAGCTACCTGTACACAGCTCCCCCTTTAACTGCCCCAGAGAACAAAGTCAAAGAACATCATGAGGTGGGGGAGGCTAGTGCTAGCTCCGTAACATCTTCCTCATCAATGCCAGATTCCTTGCTGATGAATTGAAGTTATCGCTGCATTCTGCTTTCCAATTTATAACCTTTTAAATGCGCCGGAACTCAGCACCCATTGCAATTTCATTGCACAATGTGAGTTGTTGTAATGACAATAAAGATTCCTGAATCCTGATTATCATACTGGTGTTGGTTGAGTTATTTCAACATCGGCCTCTGTCCATCAAGTGCTGACTCTACTTGTAATACAGCGTTAGTAACTCGGAGGCAACATACAACATAGCTGTTAATATTCCCCCTTGTTAATGTACCTCTACTTCCACAGTAGCTGTAACTTGATCCTCATTTTTTGGGTAGGGTATCTCCAGCACAGAGTTGACTTCTGAAGCCTCCAGTGGTCTAGAAATTGATTGGCCATCTGGCCAGTAAACCTCCACAATGGTAGCCAGGTCCTTACCTGGACATGTATGCACATACAGAGGAACAATTGCTATTTACTCTGTTCAGATGCATTTTCATTCTGTGAGCACATGATACAATAGTGACAACATTACATGGTTGGCATTGTGAGGGCTGTGTTGAAGTATGCTTTCGGCACCAGACAACTTTTGCCATGCCATATTGTATTTCAACCTGATGTTGTCCTACATCAACAGTGAAGGGGTGAGGTTACATTCAAACCATCTTAAGGTGTGGACATTTGTCATACACACAGTGTTCTTCTTGACTTTCTTCAGCTGCCGTCTTTAGGGGGTTGCCACTGCAAAGCATCTGTCACCACCTCTCTCTATTGTTCATGTACTCAGCTGACAACCTGATGTCTTCCTACACAACATTCACAAACCCTATGTCACCCACAAACCCTCTATTTGGTAGCTCCATTTTCAACGTCATCTGTCCAATATATCCATTCATACCATCACTAACATTTTCCTATTATCAGCAGCATTCTCAAAGTAAAAAATGGCCTCTGTGGTATTGGAAACACATACTGCTGCTGTTCCCTGTTTCTGTATGTCTTAATATTGCTTCAGCTGCTCTCTACCCTATTCTTGTGGTATGGCTCATAGGTTTTATGCCTGTGTACTTACCACAGCCCTATACACCTACTGTATGTTCAAAGGTCCTTGGTGGTCTAGTGGTTAGGTGGTCCAGAGGCTCTCCAACACTTTGTTAAACAATCTGGTTACACGCTGAACTGTCTCTCTGCCTCTCTGTGCCATTTGGCCCACCTATCTTTACGTTTTGTGCCTTCTACAGTAGCTACCAATAAGCCAATAAAGTATGGCACAAGATTATGGAGCTCATAATTAGCACTTCAAATAAAGTCACTTTCGGAGATAAGACTTTTTTCAACCGCTTTGCCCTCACTGAGTAGAGGACAATTTCACCTTGTTCCTGTCGCTCATACTGTGGCAGCAAAGGAATATAGTTCTCCTGATTGCACTAGTCTTTATGAGGATTGTTAAAGTGTTCAGTGCAGACATATCAATAAAACCTACAGCTCCAATGACCAAGCATCCAGAGAGTGCAAAGTGATTTTAGCGAGTGCGTAATGGTTGACTAGTGGCTGATTAGCTAATGGCTATTTCAGTAATGTTCATTGTTTCAAACAGCATTATCTTTCTAATGTCCCCTTCTCGCTCATTCCCTCATTGGACACACATCAAAGAGTGTCGACTTTTAACAAAGTTAAGTACAGTCCTTCCTTCCACACTGAACTCATACAAGATCTTTTTAATCAGGTAGGTAGGTAGATAGATACTTTATTAATCCTGAGGGAAATTGAAAATTCTTTTAATATTCTTTTAATTAATAAATCTAAATAACAGACATACCGAGGCCAAAATGTGCGACTGGCTCCATTTCGCACAGATATCCTGAGCCTCCATCAATGATCCGCATGTGTGGCCCATTCCTCTGGGTGTACACCACCACTTTAGCCCCTCTGGCAAATGCCCCAAACTTTGTACGTGGTATAACACGTAGCCATGAGTTTGACACACCCTGAGTTACCCAAAGAGAATACAGAGGAGAGATGTTTTCCTTAACATTTCAATATCAACTGAACAATTGGGTTTTGTTACATCACATGAACACACACCTGGTTGACTTTGTAGATTGAAAGTGGTTGTGCTGCACTTTCACCATGTGACACCAGTAATTCAAGGCGCCCGTCACCATCAAAGTCTGCCACAACTGCTCCTGCATAGCCATTACAAGGAAGATTACTAAGAAACAGAAGTGGCCAGGAACTGAAGATTGCTGACCACTAAAGGTCGGCGATTACATTTATTAAATCACTTATATGTAGGTAAACCCTGCTTGGTAATTGAAATTCCGAGAGCAAAAAGCAGCCCTATTTAAGGCATTTATACGTGGTGTTTTATCTAGTCTGTTTAGCAATTTGTCATTAATTTAGATTCAGTGGTATAAAATTTGAAATTGACATCTGTGGGAGCGAACAAAATCGGCCCCCACTTAGTGGGCGTGGCATCTTTGTATTTATTGATGGCTTCCCTTGACTTTGTAGAAAAGGAGTTTTAGATTGAGATGTACTGCTTTTGATGTTCATGCACCAATTTCTTATTGTGTCCTTGGAGCAATGACCTACGTCCCCACACCATGTCAACTCAAACCAAAAAAACAGCGAATTAATGATGGTCAAAAAATATGCAAAAATATCTGATAAAATGTTAGCTTTCTGCCATGCTGAGTCCCAGTCGGCGATGTTTTTCACTTTTGCTTACGTCATGGAAAACCAAATCATATCTCACCCTTGAGCGGTGGCTGACTGGTTACATTGCTGGAAAGCTCAGAGTCTCTGCTTTCAAAAACCATTGAAATGTGTCCAACCAAGCAAACGAAACCAGTATATAAGAGTTGCAGCAGGTCAAAAGCACATTGGGAAATGCAGTTGCTGACAGCACGTCCGCTTTTGTGGTGATACTGACCTCTTGAAGACAGAAATGTCACCTTGTATTGAAAGCAAGGGGTACAAATCAGTCAAATGGTAGTTTCTTGTGTGGGTTAAGTTCCATTATAATTTAAGAATTTTCTGCAGGCCAGCCATAAAGGATAATGGGCAGTGACCTTCATGTTGCTGGAGAGTGCAGAGTCTCCACTCTCAAAATCCGTTGAAATTTTTCCAATCAAGCAAACTGTAACAGAATGTAAGAGTTGTTTTATGTTTGGGTGAGGGTTATGTTTTTGCAGGCTAGCCATAAAGGATAACGGCCTGTGGTTGGCCTGCGGCCACAGCTTCAATATTGTAATATAGCCAATGGGTTAAACCTGAGCAACACTGACAAACTATTATGGTTCTAACATTTCTGTTACTTATTTGCGAGAAGCCAAAGAAGCCTTGACAGAAGCCTTTCTGGCCAAAATAATTTCTGAAACCCCTGCAAAAAAGGAATGTGATTAGAGCATACAGATTCCATTAGATGGAAATTGAGATTTTGTATGCAGAGACATATTCTGTGCTGCTGTGCATACTCACAGTAGGCACACAATGTATGATGTAATGGCTCCTCTAAATTGTCTGGTAGCCAAACACACTTTCAGTGTAGGGGCAGTGATGCTCTTCCACGTTGGGTCTGGCATCAAAAACATTATCTATTGCAATTTTTCATAGATTTAATGAATGCTGCAAGAGAACTGCAATAGAACCATCTTCTAGTTTCAGTCCGGGCAGTCAGCCTCACTGCTTTTAAGAGTAGGCTTGTAACTTTCCTTTTGGGTGAAACTTATAGTAGTTGGTCCAGGCTATGCTCCTATAGGTAGACCACCTGGTGATCGCTCAAGATGCACTGAGCTTCTCTTTTCCTGTCTCTCACCTGAATACATGTCTGATTAATGCATGTAATTCAGCCTCTTCTACTAAGTGCTTGTGTCCTGTGCTTTATCAACCCACAGACTGCAGCTAAAACATGACCAGTGATGACAGACATAAAATAAAATACAAAAGATAAAAATCAATTATGCTTGCGTTACACTGAAATAGTGCCTATGCACTCCTGAAGCTTTAACCGGCGCTATCGGTATCAGCTGATATCGGTATCGGTAAATTGAGAGTTGGACAATATCGGCAAATCGGCAACCCCTCCCTGACCTGCCACCTTAACGTGGTGGAGGGGTTTGAGTACCTAAATGATCCTGAGAGCTATGTTGTCTATGTTGCCTTGGGAGACTCTACCAGGGGCCCCAGTAGAGTCCCCCTGGTAGAGTCCCCCTGGTAGAGTCTCCCAAGGCAAAAAGGTCTCAAGTGACGGGTCAGACTAAGAGCAGCTCTGGACTCCTTATGAAGGCAGAAGATCAGAAGAAGTCCTCGTCGCCCGGACTGGCGTCACCGGGGCCCCACCCTGGAGCCAGGCCCGGAGTTGGGGCTCCCCAGCGAGCGCCTGGTGGCCGAGCCTCTGCCCACGGGGCTCGGCCGGGCACAGCCCGAAGGGATGACGTGGGCCTGCCCTCCCGTGGACTCACCACCTGCAGGAGGGGCCGTAAGGGGCCGATGCATTGTGCTATGGGTGGCGGTCAAAGGGGGGGGGCTCGGCGACCTAAACCCCGGACAGATCAACTGGCTTTTGGAACATGGAATGTCACTACACTGGGGGGGAAGGAGCCCGAACTGGTGAGGGAGGCTGAGCGTTACCGACTAGACATAGTCGGGCTCACCTCTATCCACAGCCTGGGCTCTGGATCCCAACTTCTCGAGAGAGGATGGACTCTCTTCCACTCTGGAGTTGCCCGTGGGGAGAGGCGGCGAGCAGGAGTGGGCTTATGAATTGCCCCCCAGCTCTGCCGTCACGTGTTGGAGTTTTCCCCGGTGAACGAGAGGGTGGCGTCCCTGCGCCTTCGGGCCGGGGACAGGTCTCTCACCGTTGTTTCGGCTTATGGGCCGAACAGCAGTGCAGAGTACCCAGCCTTCTTGGAGGATCTCGGGGGGGTACTTGATCGTTCCCCACCTGGGGACTCCA
>OMPJ01039781.1:0-17321 GCA_900312935.1 Carapus acus | reverse complement strand
TCTTACGAGCACTCTCGGGTGCAGCAGTAACAGCAGGAGAGGGGATGAAGTCATGTTTTTCAGAAAAAGTGACTTGTATTTCTATCTTTCCCACATTCCCCCTATAGGTTTGGATTGTCATAAATTCAAAGGTGTGCAAATCCAACAACCTCGGGCCTGGATTTTAAGTTATGCAATGTAGTAACGCTGTCAACCCTCCTCTGAACCACAGCTGTGCTCCGTTCTCCCCCGAATCTCCACTCACCTCTGCTCCTCCCCGCGTGTCAGTTAAGAAGCAAACCCCCGCCTCCTCCCTCTCCTCGTGTCGGCCCAATCCATCAGGACACAATAGGCTACCTCTCTGAGCTGTGTTGTTTTTGGAATGGGAAACCCAGCAGCCTGACTTGTTCTCCCTCTCGGACGACAGAAATTAGCCCATAAGACACAACTGGACTGATTAAGCGTCGGGTTTATCTCAGATCGCAGCAGATGCTGCACTCAGCTCTCACACAACATTGTTTATTGGTGCTCATTAGTGGGGAGTGTGTGACTAGAGCTGCCAAATTCCTGCTCCATTTTTAAGGGTTCCACCAACAAGAACATACAGAGGTGATGGGCAAAAGCAAAATTCTATTGTGACACACAGCATGTCACAACATTTTAACCGAAAATTCTGTCATATTTTGTTGAGATATTTTTTGTATATATTTTGGCTCATAATATTTACATAATGTTTATGTACAATTTGAATTCTGACTTAAGTGTGAACCAAACAGACATCATGTATTGCATGTTGCAACCCTCAAACATCTCCTATTCATATCCTAACATATCTTAAAGTTAATCATTCCCTCCGGTGCGTCACTCTGATGCCTCCTGCAATCAGAAAGTCGGTTCATTCATCCATCGGATGTCAGTGTTAATGTATTGTTCAGACGAGACGATTCCAAAACCGTTCTTCCAGGAAAACCAATATCTGCAGCGCAGCGCTCGCTATCAAAAACGTTGGAATGTGCTGCGAGCCCATTCCCACGTCTCACTCCCGCCTATCCCCCCCATCTGTTTTTCAGATTATCGATGAACTGAGAGCGTCACGGTTGGTACATCAAATCTGTCAGTGGATGTCCTCTACCCCGCTCCACCGCCCCTCACACCGCTCGCACCCCGCACCGACACAGCGCACCTGACGTGGCCTCTCATCCAAAACATCCCACCATCCGCTGCGATCACGTCAACAAAAACACACCGATGGGGGAGATGCGTCCACGTGATGGACTGTCACCCCAATCTGATTTGCGATATCTAAAAAGCAGATAGTCAATGAGGTGCTTGAGGTGTCGATGGGATCATCTTTCACTCATTTTCGTGGAATGTCGATATCTACAGTACATGGCTCGGTAGTGACAGCAGTTTGTCTGTCTGCGAGGTTGCTGGTGGAAAAAGTGAGAGTGTGAGCGGGGGGCGAGGATGTAGAGAGTGATTACTCACAAAGCGGCTCCAAGCTGCTGCCAAACACTTCAAGTTGATTTTTTTCCTACTCCTCATGAGCTCACAGAGCCTCTCCCCTTTAAGTCATATGAGGAAGGTCCAAGCTAGAGGCTACTGGTCAGAGGAGAGGTACTGAAATAATGAACAACACCTTGTGAGGCACCAACCAAAAGCAACCTGAAAATTGGTAAGTTCAAATAAGGCATCACGCATCATTCTGTAAAATGTGATAAAGTGACTTATTGAAGCCAAAGGCTGTTTTAGTTCAGTCACAAATAAAGTAAGTCAATGAACTTTTGGCACTGGATTTTTATTTTTCTCTCTCGTTTTTTGGCCTGGCCGTCGTCTGTGGGCTAATCTGCTCCTGAGCCGGTGAGATGCAGATGATAAACGAAGTGCAGCGGCTGAAACAGTAAACTCTCTTCTAATTGTTGAGCTTTCTCTGTTTTCACATCATCTGTTACCAAATTATTGGGGGCGCAGCCTGACCGTGGGTGTGGGGAGACACCAACGCTGCCGCATAAATCACGGGACTAATAAATTGAAAGCTAAACGACTCCTTGCCCCCCGACATACATCACTGCGGCAAACCAAACGGAGCCTCGAATACCCCAGAGAGCGGAGGAATGCTTCTGTTCACGGCAGTGATTTGTGGACGCTCCCTTGGCAGCGGGCCTCAGAAGCGCTGCTACCTCCAATACACCTTTATTCGCAGAACACCTAAGTAAATAACAATACAAGGAAAAGCAGCAACACCATCAGCATCTTGAGTATGAAAATAAACTCTCTGAGGTACTACAGTATCACTAATACCGCTACAACTACTGCTGGTACTACCGGTAATACCACTTTGCTTTGCTTTGATTATGTACAACTACTACCACTACCACTACTACTGCTAATTACTCTGTAAATGTATTTAAAAGAAACTCATCTCCTGTGATTACTTTGCATACCAAGTGGCATCGTAGAGGCCCAAATGTCCTTTGCCAAATTGCAGTGATACATAATGCAATGGCGCCACCTACTGGACATAAAAGTTGCCCCCATGCCTTCGTGCTGTCACCTCTGAATGGTTCCAAACTTTTTTTTCTGGCAGAACTGTCAAGGCAAGAATGCATTGGTGAAACGTTGCTTTCAGAAACTGTATAACATGATATAGAACCGTTATGTTAATAAACCGAAATTAACTATTCTTAACTCTGCTCTCAATGTTTAGAAGAACACGTGTATGCAGCACTTTGTTGCAATCACGACCTTGTTCTTGTAGTTTCTGCAGTCAGGATATGCACAGAAGTTATTGAAAAGCCTGCCTGCACTGTCTTCCAAAGCAAATGGGGCTCCTTGGGTCGTAGATTTAGATTTTCTTGGCACCTGCACAGGATCAGAGGGAGCAGAAAATGTATTTTCAGCATTTTGTAAGTGTGGAGGGGGGGAAACAGTAAAATCAAATCCTACTTGGGCCATTGGAGATTTATTTAAAGGATTTGTTTGGTAGGTCTCACTCTGAATGTCCCAATGAAGACCTGTCTAAGGAGCGTGTCTCCTCAAAGCGAGTGCGTCCTCTCTAGGTGCCAATTCATTATGGATGAAGAGGGGAGGGAATACACAAAGCGAATACACAACTCTTCCCGCACGCTTGGGTCATGTACTTCATTTAACGCATTGCATGGGGACGCACCACATGAATGAAGAGTGGATATCTTGATCCACACCATGCCTCGTCTTCATCAGCAGAGCGATCGGCAGACGGACAGCGCCCTCACCTGTGCTCCAAATGAGGAATGACCAAATGTGCAGGTGGAACAGGAGTCTTGCGGCCACTCAATTTGTCTTTTCAATACACAAATCAGTGACCGGCCAGGCGCAGCAGAAGACGAACTGAAGTGAAACAAATCAAAGATGGATGATCCAGGTGTGCAGTGTGGGAGCCCAAAGAAAGAGGCCAAAACACAATGCTGCAGACCGGGAACCGGGAAAAGTTGTGGGGCAGTTAGATGGACATTGATTTGAATCGATTTGATTGGATTTGACTGCGTGTAAACGTGGAGGTGACTTCTGAAAGTGTGCCCGTTTTCATTTATCGACTGATAATTTCTTGAAATGTAAAATGGCATCAAAAAGATAGTGTCTCACCTTAGTTCTCAGCATTCAGCCACAAATGGAAATTTTATAGAAAACTGACACTTATCGTTTATTTACATCAAAGAGGATTGTTCGCTATTTTCAAGCCTTGTGGAACACTAGAAATACACATAACAGAATGTCTAGTATTGCTTGGAAATAATGTCTAATATTTCTTGGTGATAAAGTATACATTTAGGAATGACAAAACGACAAGGATGTTTGTAGATGTTCAGAATCCACAAAACGTTTTTGGTCTTACAAAACTTGGTCTCTTTTATGAGCAACTTTGTCTTAACCTTGGTGATGTAATAACTCCACTTTATGTCTATATTCATTTATCTTTTAGCTCGGTGATGTCAAAAAAAATAGCAACATTGTCAGAAATTGAAAAAAATAGCTGCGAAGTGGGCGTGGTAAGTTGTCTGCAGTTAGTCAGTGATGATCTGTTCGCATTTTTCTGAACAATCGATACAACTGAGTGTTTATAGCATCTGCTCAAATGTACTCAAATGCACTCCAATGTGGAGGCTTTGTCCAGAGCTTCACATACACTCCTCGGCAGCCATTGTTACAGTGCAAGCTACCTCACTCCTCCAACCAAAGCATTGAAAATGACAGACCGCACTGAAAATACTCCCAGTGAAGTCATGACTGCAGCCTGCTGTCAGCAAAGGCTGTGTGTGGTGTGTGTGTGCGGTGTGTGTGTGTGTCAGAAGTATTTTGGTGATGAGACGTTGTGGCGGCCGTGTTGTGGTGTATGGGGTTTTGTGTTCATGGTGACTAAGCTTCCATAAAAAGCTTGTCAAGTCTGCGCCAACGTGCAGAAGTCATTCTATCTTATTACGCTTCCTTTAGGGAAGATATTTTTGTCCAGGCATGAGCACAAAATAATCATCCTCGGGTCGAAGCGAAAACAATTACCTGGTCCAAACAAATTTCCAGTTCAGCCAATTTGACGGCGCAAACACAAATAGGAGGACTTTGAGGGTTCACTTGACTGCCGAGGACGCTCCATGTATTTGTTGCTTTCCTTTACAATCTAACAAAACAAATAGATCCGTTTGCAAGAGGAGGAGGAGTCATCCACAGTATTACAAGGGCTGAGAATTGTTTTGTTTGTTTGGTGCTTTGTCCTGCAGTCACAACGCCTTTTGTAATTCTATATCAGGGACTAGAGATGAAACCTGTGGGTCGCACACATGACTTTCCCCCGAATTCGGAATCATAATCGGAATGACAACTTAAAGAAATTCAACAACCCCAGGGAAATTTATATTGCGCTATATTCTTGTACTGAAATCAGAGGGAATTAGATAAGTTGGTAGATGAATAGATAGACAAGTAAGTTGCCACCAGTAGCAAATACTTCAAACACACTCCATTGTAAATACAAATCATTAGAAATAGAAACAATCATGTCATACCCCATCCTGTTTTTCTAATTCTATGTGTGTTAACAGGGGAGAGCAGCTGTCTTGGAACCAAAAGATTCCTAGTCCAATTTCATGCTCCTGAATGGGATGATAAAGGATCCACGAACAACACGCTGAACCTCCAATTGCTTGAAGTAAAAGACTGGTCAAGTGCAGAGATAAATCTATGGTACTTATTCTGCCGCTCTGCAAAACGAATTCCTTCAGTTCCATTTCAGTTTGTTCGGAGAATTTATGGTGAACAGAAAAGATGTGGAACACTGAGTAGAGAGGACCCTCAAAATCCTGTGTCTCACCGTGACCAACCTCACAATGGCCTCTTGTTCATGAAATCCATACACTGCTGTGCAGCGATTTAATATTAACTAGCATATCTTGACATACACAAAGTGTGCAGAGAAATATGTTATAGTTGAATACTGAAGTATTTTCAGGCATATGACGAATCCTGCAAGCTAGCGATAGTACATGAAATCCAGCTGAGCTTTTAGAGAGTGTCTGTGTGTTTGCTTCTGTGTGATGAGGTCGAATTCACTTAAAAATGATTGAGTTTAGTGATCTGGGCTGCTTCCTCTAACTGTACTTGTACACTGTGAATACTTTTATTCACTAACACGCTCAGGAGTTGACAACACACACCAAGACAGAACTGACTCACTCTCTTTGATATCTCACTTGTTACACTGTTCAGTCCGCCTAAGTGACCTCAACATATTTTGAACTGATAAGGAACAAACATGAAAATGTGCTCAAATGAAACTAGCTAAGACAAACAGACCTGGGAAAAGCAAACAGCTGGAGAAAATCAATACGGAATGCTACAAAGAAAGTTGATTAGTGTTGTTGGCCGTGTTCAACAGAACAAGAGGTATTTCTTTGTCAGCAGGATCACAAAGTTCTTCGCACACATTTTTTCACTCCCTTGCTGATTGACATTGACTCTTAAACACACACACACAGTCCAAATGGTGCAGCACTTAACATTTATTCACATCTTACACACCACCCCTGTATTACGGAATCAAACCATTCGCTCATGTTCCAGTAAATCAATTTACAGTTTCATGCACTAGTGTAAACACTGATGTTTGGCAAAATATACATGATCCAGGGGCTGGCAAAAACTAAATCCTAAATCTAAATGCATTACATAGGTGCACAATTGTAACATAATTCTAAAAATGAGAACAAACAATTAACTTTTAAGAGTACTTGACCTCTTTAAACAGTAATGTTCTCACTGTGTCAGAGAAGTTATATTTCACGATGGCAGGACAATTGACTCTACAATCAAGTCACCTAACCCTCACCAGACACACACACACACACACACACATGCAGGACACTGACCGACATCATTGACATAAACAGCAACACAAAACAAAAATCAGATTTGAAACATTACAATTAATTACATAAAATTTATGTCTGCGACTGTATCAAAAACAATCACAATTTTTTGCTGTCTCTAAGGAGACTTTGTGGTAACAGTCGATAAATACAGTGGACTCTTGAAAACGTTAACCATAAACATGAAATTGCTACTGTGTCAGGCAATAAAATTGGTCAACCAAAGTAAAACTCAACTTGAAGACTCCTTCGCAATCACATAAACAGGGTAATGAGTAAAATAAGGTTCATCTGTGCTGCCAGCGATTCCTTCGCTGCTCAGAGCACATCAGAGCATAATGCCCACTTACTGAGGCAGATTTAAACACAGAGAGTAAGCACCACAGTCTGGCCACTTTCTTGTTTCAAATTCTTCATCCGTTCTTCCCATTCCTCCCCATTGCCTCATCGCCACCAAAAAGTAGACAAACACCACTGTAGCTTAGCATTGTCCCTCTTGAGGGCCTAGGACTTTGGAAAAGCAGCTGCCCGAAACACATCTAGGCAGTTTGCTGTGATGAGGGCGCCGGTTAGCTGCCTCCATTGTCGGGTGGCTGGGTTTTTCATTTTGTCCAGGAGGAGGTGAAGGTCCTGGATCATGCCCCTGTAGTTGTTTCCATAGCGCATGCTCCATGAGTGGAGGAAGTCATAGGCAGGTTTCCACATGGACTGAGGAAAGGAAGCAGATGGAAAATTGTGTTGTCTAACTGTGAGGACTCAAAAAACAATAAATCACACCTGAATTAAATCACTGCAATCATCAGTTTAACAAGCGGGAGCTGACCTGAGGATTGATTTCCCCGTTCTTCCCTTTGTGTGGTGCCTCATACGCAGCGATCTGACTACTTGTCAGTTTTCCCATCTTCTCAGCTAGGTCCCGCCATCGATTCCCAAGCTCCACAGCTGTGGAGAGGATGACCGTTTTCTGAATCAGCTCTGCCACAATATTCATTGCGTCCATCTTCAAGAGACCCTAAGACAGCAGCACACACACAAATTATGCATTACGAACCTGAAATATACATTGGACAGAGGGGTATGAAATGAGAACGTCTATGGATATTAAGTCTTCACTTACGACCAGGAGCTCGTGCAGGAACTTCTTCCTGCTCCTCTCTGCGTGACAGTCTTCCTTCAGTTTCTCCAGTACGCAGGCCACCTTGTCAGGCTCGGTTTCTGCGTGCCGCCAGATGATCGCGTCCCGGGGGAGGTCGCTGTATCCCAGAGCGTCGGCGAAAACCGTCCAGCTTGTGACGTGTTCTGTGACCAACGTCTGGATGGCAGAGTACATGTAGGTGAGCTTGCTGAAGGGCAGGGCCATGTTGTCGAGGAGAACCTCGGAGTTGAGATCGATGCCGGTGAAGTCAATGACCTGATCCCGGGTGATCAGCTTGAGGTTTTTACTGTGAACCAAACCGGTCCTGCCTCGCAAGAATCCGATGTACCATTCCTTCACCTTTGAGTTGCCCACTGACCTGACAGTGTCTCTGGAGAGGAGAGCGATAGTGTCACCCTTGAAGTACTCCAGAAGGTAGTCTACACGTGGCTGCCTGAGGATGGTCTTTATTGCTACCCCGTACCATCTGATGTCAACCGACCTGTTTTGACATTTGTAGGAATCTACCACACTTTCCTCAGGGATTGGCGTGGACCGTGACCGATCAAGTCTTGATACTCGAGATTCTGTCCGAACGGGGGCAGCGCCAGGGGAGGGCACCTGAAAATTAGCAATAACTGTGGAGCCGTTTGATTCCATCACCTGCAGGTCTAATTTAAAGGGAACCATTTTGCCATGATTGGACTGTGATAAAGCAACTGGCAAATGTAAAATTTTGCCAAGTTTCAGTTGATTGTGTCGGACTCCTCTCAATTTGTCTTCAGATTTAACTTTAAACTGCGAGTCTTTGATGGTAATGGCAATGTCCATGTCCGTTTGTACGTTCGCTTTTAGCTGATGATGTCCCCAGAGCTGTAGCACAACTGGCGGGAGGTTTTTATTGCCTCGCTGGATGTCTGAGGACGGAAGCTTCAAGGGGACGTCATCGTGACAGCAGACCACTATGACGACTTTGAAAGAAGGATGGATGTACCTAGGACCATAAACTGCAATGGTCATGTTACGGTTGAGGTAATCCCAAACCGATGTTGCAGGGGGCTCGAGTACAACAGCTTCAGCGACCGCAATGACATAAAAGTGTGTTTTCAGGTCCTGCAGCTTCATGTGCATTACACTCTTCTCAGTTGAGCAATGTTTCACTTTCTCATAAGGACCCTCTCTTCTGTAGCATATCAACCCGACCACAGAGGTCATCATCTGACTGATAGGATTGCTTTTGACCTCTCCAGACAGTTTTATGTCCAGAGAGAGAGAAGTCTTGGTGTTGACGCTGCTAAGAGCCACTTCAACCAGTGGACTCAGAGTTGTCCTGTCGTTGTTATTTAGTCCAGGTGGAGGGTCAAGCATAGCCTTCAGTGTTACCTCCTGGAATTCTCCGGGAGGTACGTGTCCCTCGGGGATCTGGATGACAATTCTTGAGTCTGGCAGGTGGACGGATCCTCCATTGTGACCAATCTTGCTGATGACCTGGAAGTCAGTGGCCTGTGTCTGAGCCCACCCTGGGCTCTGGCTCATCAGACCCAAGTCCAGGCAGGACCGGGTCAGCTGTCTGTGGCTTAACCAGGCCATCTTGTAGGCCTCCCTGTCATTCTTCAACCACTCAAAATCTGGATTCAGAACCACACCAGGAGGCTTTGTAATTTTTTCTCTTTTCGATGTCTTTCTTTCCAGGTCATGTAGAATGTCAGACGCACTTCTCCATTTTCCAGATCGATGAATGGATTTACGTCTGTCGCAGAAAACCTCCCCCAGGTTGCCATCTTCCTCTGAGGATGAGCTTAAGACATCATCGTTATTTCTGTCCAAAGATTTTTCATTGTTTGCATTTAATGTTGATGTGTCACACAGAATATCTGAGCTGTTGTGTACAATGTCATCTAGGAAGGGATTGGATGCAGATTTGTCCCAAAATGGATTATTTGTTGGAGTTGATCCTAACACTTCAGGCTGCAAAATAGGCCAGTCTGAATTACGTCTGGGGAGAGGATCACAGACACCTGTGAAAGCATTGTGAATCTAGATTAATTAAATTGACATTGCAAAGAAAAATACAAAAACAGTTATATCCCTATGTTTGACAATCGTGTGGGACGCTGTTGCTCTTTAATAGGGACAATTCTATAAAGAACATTACCGTTAGGAGTGTTGTTGGTCAAAAAACTGTCATCAAGATCAATCAGAGTCCCCTCAGATTTACTCCGCATGAGACTCCCAAAGCGATGGAGGGACTGGATTTTTCCTGCTGCCATGCTCTCATCTGTAAAACCCAAAAAGCAACAAAGGTGCTTAGACATTGACAAGTCACATCTACAAACAGGTGCAGTATGTAGTCAACAAATGATCAATTCTGTTTGTGCTGCATCCAAACAAACCTATATTCTCACACAAATAAATCACATCAGTTTATGCTCTTGTTTTTGAAGCAGATCACTGAAGCAGATCCACGCAGTGACGTTGCAAATACATACAGTGATACTCGTCATACTACAGTCATACTCTGAAACGTGCCAGGAACTTTTAGAGTAGTCTTGTAACAATGTGAAATGTTGTAATGACGATCAAGATTCCTGAACTACATCGTCATTGGTTTATTCTGATACACTTTGACACCTGTGATGATAAGCACAAGTGGAGCACAAAGAAATACGTCCATGTCATAGTTTACTGAGAGCCTCGGGCACTGAGTCTGCGCCACAGAGCAGCATAAAAGCATTGAGCCTCAACTCACTCTGTCAGTTGTGTGCGTAAAAAGACACAGTACCTTTTCAGGACTTGTCACCGTGACTGTGTCAGCCATTAATTATGTGTTTTCTCACACAGGTGAGCCAAACAGGTTGGTCTTGTCCCGCCTATGACACTTTGTCGCGACAAAAAGTGGCAGACACTGTAACTGTGACAGACCTGTGTAATGCCTGGCATCGCGTTCAACCTACTGACGCATAATGTGACCATTTGTTACACCAGACAGATCTAGTCAGCGAGAAATACTCTCCAGGTTTCTCGGGGATACACTTGCAACAGATTTATTCTTCTATAGAAATCGTGATGGCTAGTTTCCTGGATGGAAGTCCAGAAACCACCACCAGGAACTAACACCGCAGTAATGTAGACGGGCAGGTGCCGACTAAACACGTCTTAATGACGCGAGTCAATCATCCATTACTTTGTAAAAAGTCAGGAGCAAAGCATTAACTTTTCAATAACAAACAAGCGTAAATATTTACAAAAAAATCACAGCCATGTCTCACCATTGGTATGCGATGTTTGTAGTTTTGGTCCGGCGCGTCTGTCAGAAGTGAAGCCAATCCAATCATTTACGCCACTTTCGAGGCGGGTCTACGAAGTCACTTGTGTTTTGTATGGCGCTGCACTTTGTTTTCTGCCGTGTAGCATTCTGGGAAGACGCGTTTTTATTGACGGCGCTGCGTTACGACACAACGCTGAAACAACTGCGTTGCCCATAATGCACCACGTCCTTCATACGTGAGGTGTGCAACACCTGAAACCGAGCGATACCTGCAGTTTCGACTTGGACCCACGATAAGGACGCGAACTACTTAGCTGCGTTGAAATGCCGGGAAGCTTTTATCTGCGTACAAGGGAAAACAGAAACACACACCTGAAACGAGGCTGATACACACAACGTATGTTGTTTGAGTTGAGACGTCCAATGAAACATGGCGATGACTCCAGCATCACAGTATGGAAAGTATTGAGTCTGTCCAGTAGTTTCTCACCAACCACTTAAGGTCAACGAATGCCATTTGTTAATGGGGGATAATGTCATCAAGTCAAAGTCATAATGCTTTTCCCCAAAGCCTTAACATCTCAGCTTGGTATGTTATTGAGGATTTGTTTGGGTCGATCTTATACAAAAAATCTGAAATATTCTGTGGCTCGGGGGCTGTTGTGCATGCTGAAATACAGTGTGTGCTCATGACATGCCCATGTCACAGAATGTGTAAAAGAATACAGTAGCTCAACAACTGTTTGTGTGTGTAAATGCAGGTGTGGAACCGGTGTGTATTCCTCACATATTGTATGGATATGTTTCCGTGGTGTCATTGTGTGTTCCAGTAACACCGTCCTGTAGTGTCTGCATTCTAAAGTACCCTTGAAGGACCTGTTGTCTCCCCTTCATGGCCCGTGTTGGTGTCTGTGCATAGGTTAGAGTTCAGTTCAGGAATGTGACTAAACACACTTGGCCCAGTCAAACCTCACATGCTGTTATCTTACCTCTGTGATGGGTGATTGCAGCTTTCAAGAGTTCTTCAAGTTCCATGTTTACAGGGAGTGGATAAGGTTGACGAGATTTGCAAGTACTGCAATTCTAAACTCTTACCTATTTAAGTGAAAATAATTCTCTGGAGGCTGCCCTTCATGAAGGTCTTAACATTTATGCAGAGGATTTTACGCTAGGGGAAAACATTTGTCATATGTCATATGTTACATATGTTTTTAGGAATTACAAAGAGGATGTAAACACAACACAGAGAATAATAGAGCTGTGCTTTTGGGAAGTACTGCCACAAGTCTGAGGGCCAACTTTTCGATTTAATACAACACAGTAATGAATACAATGAGTCAGGGGCAGAACATGGGGGGGTGGGGGAGCAACTCACGGACGACCACGGAATCACATAAATATATAAAGCATTGAAAAACACTAGAAGCACAGGTAGAGTTGCAGGTGCAGTTATGAAAATATCTGAATATCAAATGATAATCAAACACTCAAGAGATGAAAAAGACATAAATGAATGAAAAAGAGATAAAAATAGAGAGGCCCGATATTAGCACAAAAATGTAATATCGGTATCGGATTTTTTGGCTTTAAAACCGATAAAATAAAAACCAATAAGAATACAATGATGCTTGCGTTACACTGAAATAGTGCCTATGCGCTCCTGAAGCGTTTACCGGCGCACATATCGGTATCGGCTGTTATCGGTATCGGCAAATTGAGAGTTGGACACTATCGGCATATTGGATATCGGCAAAAAAAACCCAAAAAAAACAAATTGAAACACACCAAATGGACACCAAAATGGTATTAAGACAGCAGTGTAATGCATAAGTGCATAACAGTATAGACCGAATAAGTCAAGTCAAGTCAATAACAGAAGTTATCTCAAGCTCAAAATGAAGCAGGTAGTGCTCCTCAACATGTAAATTCCTCCAACTCCCCTCTGGTTAACACTAGGAACTGCAACTGCAACTTCAGGGCAACTGTGTGTGTGTGTGTGTGTGTGTGTGTGCGTGTGGAGGATAGGAAAACAGCCGAGAAGGTTCATGGCTGTCGTTAGGCGGGCTGTGGGTGTTTGAGTTGATGATTGAAAGGGTAGAAGAATGTGGAGGGGGATGATCTGCTGTAGCGACCCCTGAAGGGAGCAGGCCAGGGAAGAAGAGGGGGATGTGCTATGGAAGGCTGTGCTAGGCGTTCAAAATTAATCCACTTGGTGGCGCCATTTATCCATCTTTTCATCTACTTTTTTCTTTTTCTTTTTCTTTTTTTTCAGACAGAGGTATAAAAACTCCAACTGGATGGACAAAATGTATTCTAAAAGAACGTGTAAAATATTTGTTGTGTAACCATTCGGTACCTTTTTGCATTTTTTCTTATTTTTTCTTTCCATTACATTCTGCTGTGTTTTTGAAATTTGTCTTGACAGCGTCTGTCATTTGGCTATGAGGCCTGAATTAAGCACCCAACACTGCAAATAGCAAACTTAACCTAACTTAAGTCATGATCCGATGAAAGGCTTTAGAGTTCAGTTTCAGTGACTGTTTTCAATGTGGACAGGACAACAAGCTCTTCCGGTGTGTGAACGTGTTTTTTCCTGCACTTACTCATATTCACAGTTCCCTTTGTTTCAGTGTTTAGTGGGAACTCTGCCCCTATTGGCATGCCTGCCATTTTGAGTAAATGACATTGTTAAGGGTTTATTGCATTTCAGGGGAAGTCGTGCCTGTGCAGCGATTACCCACATGATGCAGCACCTGTGAAATGGATAAATCCAATTTGCTAAAAGTATAGCATAGAAGTGACTCTTTCAGAGTTACAGCGGTCACTGTCGATTGTTTGGACGGACTTTGCCACCTTTTCAAATTGCCGTTGAATTGAATGGAATTTAATTGAATTCAAACGAACTGAATTGAATTGAAATTTACCGTGTTGATGACAATAATGGCACAGTTAAGGATTTTCGACAAAAATTGGGCCATAGATGCATCAATGGGTGAAAGATGTGTACATTAGACTTCACCTCTCTCTCTGTGTGGAATCTCAGTCGTCACTGACGAACAGAAGGCAGAGGGACGGTTTTTACCACGAGGCACAAACTCATTGTGATCCACGACCGTTTGCTCTGTTGTGTAGCTGCATGGGGCTGATGTTTCTCATCTGATGTTAATTGAAAACAGTTTTGGCTGCAGGTGTCCTCAGAGAGTGGCTGCTGTCATGGCCTGCGCCAGCAACTGGCAGCTCGTCCCATTCATTTTGACTTGTGAAGGCCAACTTTATTCAAATGAGGACAAACGCCAGGACACATATTCACGGACCTGATGACACCGAATGCACTAATAACATCTGGACACTCTGCCGATGCAGACATGAAAGTGTTAAAAGATTTTGCTGCGGGAGTATTTTTCACGGGTATTTGTCTTAAGCTTTTAATGAAGAATTTTGGTGAGTCGTGAAGTGTTAATGAGTTAAAATGAAGAAACAATTGAAGCAAAACAATACAGTTTGTAATCACAAATACATAAACATATGCTTTTCTGTCATTGCAGCGAGAGTACAACCGTATTCTACACTTAGCATGGACTCAACTTTCCTTTCAGAGAATCTGAGATCTGGGACAGACAGATAGAAACACTGGTATAGATTGTAATTCTTTTTATTTCAAAATATTGTGTCCAGTTACTGTTAGGCCTGGTTCCTCCAGATGAATTTGTTGCTCAGATCGGAGCACTATCAGGGAAAGGAAAGCAGCTGCAGCAATGTGGCGAATATGTATCTAAGGCATGATTTTATTACAGTGATTATAGGTATTTTCTCTACAAATGATAAATCAGACTTGGAGGTCAGAGAGCAGCTGTGATCAGATCAGCGGGGTGACAGCACCTCTGCTCGACCGCTTGAAATATTCACCATTACTTCAGTCAGCTGCCGCCTAAGTGTTTCAAATTGCCTCGAAAATCTCCTCGGTGCCGCGACGCTGGAGAAATAATGAGCTTCTATTTTCAAACTGTGCAGGAGGACCTGGATAACGAGGCAAGATTGCTACAGCAAATTGTCTTTATCGCCCTGATTTCATATATGATTGATGTGAGCGAGGAGGGCGATGAGGCGTGAGTGATCTGGGGCCTCATGATGAGCCTATGATGCATGTGTCAGTGCTCTGCGACTTGTGCAGTGGGAACAGAAATAAATTGTCAAGTCGTACAGTATTCTCAGCTGGATTCACAGAAGGAAAAAAAGGAAAAAGCTCCTTGCTTGGCAAATGGTCCGATGCAGCAGTATTGAAAGAGATGCTGGTCAAAGGACGTCAGACATGATTTCTTTTTGCCACCAACAGGCAAGAGGCGACAGTGAACGTGTGCATCAACGGCCTGCTCCAAGAGGTGTTCGGAAAATAGATCGCTAGATGGCGCTAAAAACTCACACTGGAAACTATACCTCAACTTTGACAAATTCGCTCCTGAGGTTGACCTCTGAAAAGACACACATTGGAGGGCTAACTGAATTCAAAAATGCTCTTTTTATATGTACAAGGACGTGTCTTGTTTTTTCTTATGTTGCGCTGAAATCCGGCTCACAATTTCTGTTTCGACTTACGCGGGAATTTTGCGTTATTCTGTCCGGCAATTTCACGTGGCACTGGTGTATAAACGTAGACCGATTTCGAGTAAAAGACATGAACAACATCTTGAGGTGATCTTCATCACGAGCTCTGTGGAAATAATACACACCAGCCACCCATTTGCAAACGACTTGTAGACACATTTAAATGAACTGTGTAACATTTCAGAAAGTGTGTGGTAAATAGATTTACGAGTGATTTTGTTATAGACCGACACGTGGGAGAATTCCAAGAAAAATCACATTGAAGTACTTGTTCTCAAAATCCAATCACACAGTTGTAGCACAATCTCGTTTTTCTGCGTTTTATTTTACTTACTTCTTCCTTGTACTTTACTTAAAAGCGCGACGCATGAAAAAGATTGTCCATTAAAATTCTGTCTCTCCGTTTGCAATTCTAAATCTGAAACTTTCTTTACAGTCTAATTTTGATCATCTCTGCCCCGAATGATAGACGTGTTTTGGTGAGGCGTACGGGACGACAGGAAAGTTTATTCCTTGTTTGATAGAAAAAGAGGATACGAGCTCTTTCTCGTCATTTCAGAAAACAATACACATTCAAGACGCTGTAAATTTTCCGATCTCGTGCATGATTCTTATGGTTTGGTATGTTGGAGACATTCGCGAGCTGAATTCCTGAATGCGTGTGTTGACCTGTTCAGATTTCGGCCTTTGAGAAGTTGAATTTTCCCACATGTTGAAACTTCTTACAACGAAAAGACAAATTCGTAACACCCACGTGAAATTCGAGCTTTATAAATTAAGGGTTATGGTCACTTTATAAACTTACGTAAATAATCAAATACAATTGAAAAAAATGTATCTGCAGTTTTTCCTCGTCGTCTTTACAGAATTTGCACCCACATTGTCACGCGGTAACGTCGTCAATTTCTATGAAACAAATACTTTCGAAACTCTTCTGAAGAGGATAAAAATGCAAAGCAGTAACATTTATTGATCACTAACGACTAATATCGTTTTTGCCCTTCGAATCATTTTTGTCGACTCAATAATCAAACAAATCGAGTTGAGCAAGTTGATGCTGAATTCATACTGACTTTATTGAGTGGCTCACATAAAAAGCCATTCTCGGGAAGAAAAAAAATCATTGTAAAATTAAAGTCACTTTTACAACATGCTTACTTAAATTAAATGAGCGGGTAAACAGTAAATGATTTGCAAACCTTACAAATAAATTCAAAGTGCGCCTAACGATAGACCCCTAAATACAAGAAAACTCGTGGTTAAATAGAACTCCCCACAAATACAATTTTTTTATATCATGTCAAAAAAATCCAAGTACATTTCCGTATATTTTCAGATATTTACTAGAATCCATAAACAACTAGAAATAGCTATACAAAATCGTCTCCTGGACAAATACATTACTCACCTTTACATTGGGGTGTAATTACTCTAATCTACATTTCCTCACTATATACACACACTCACACACTCACACACACTGTTTGCAGTGACGTGAGGAACAAGCTGCCAACACAGGCCCGCTTACACACTCACAGACCCGCTCTAGGCTGTGGGAATAAAAAAAGCAACACATGACACAAACCCACAACTGTCCCGGGATCAGGCGTCAGATCTCTCTGTGTGTGGCGGGAATATGTGTGTGTGTGTGTGAGAGAGAGAGAGAAAGAGAGAAAAAAAAGTCAAATAAGGTTCGCATTATTCTACAGTGATTTGTTCCGATATGGACCGAGCAGTTCGTCCAGGTGGACGACATGAAAACGTTTCTCGTGCTCGGCGATAAAGTGCCAGAGTTTGGTTTGGAACTTTTAGTGTGTGAACGCAGCGTGACAAAAAAAAAACTTGTTCCACAGCAGCGATTTGCTTTTTGTATGTGTGTCGGTGTGTGAATCGGTGTGTTATAAGTCGAAATGCCTTGTTCACAAACGGGAAAGTTTGT
>OMPJ01039780.1:0-10135 GCA_900312935.1 Carapus acus | reverse complement strand
TTAGCATAAAAATGTAATATCGGTATCGGATTTTTTTTTGCTTCAAAACCGATAAAATAAAAACCGATAAAAATAAAATAATGCTTGCGTTACACCGAAATAGTGCCTATGCGCTCCTGAAGCGTTTACCAGCGCACATATCGGTATCGACCAGTATCGGTATCGACCAGTATCGGTATCGACCGGTATCGATAATTTGAGAGTTGGACAGTATCGTCATATCGGATATCGCCAAAAAAGCCAATATCGGACATCCCTACTTTAAATTTCCTGGATCAATCGACTGCATGCATACGTACCTACGTACCTAACCACCTAACTAACTACCTAACTAACCTACCTTTACCCGCCCTCATCCTCTCTGCAGAATGCAGAAGCTGATCAAACCATCAGCGGAGCGTCGCTACGTCGACCTCACGGTATCATTCGCCCCAGAGGCAGACGGAGATGAGGACCTGCCGGGGCCTCCCGTCAGGTACTTCTTCAGCCGCAGCGGACAGACACCCTGACCACCAACCGAAACGTCGTCGTCAAACCTCCGGTGTCCTTATTTCCCCTTCTGTCATGTATAATTTTGTAAACCAGTCCCCTGGGTTGGAGCCAAGAGCTTTACCTCAGGACTCAGAGGACAAAGCTCCTGGCCCCAACGTGAGCCGACGAAGCGAAGGCTCGCCAGTCCTGGTCCGAGATGTTCTTACCCCCGCTGAAGTGGGGATACTAAGCTGCTTAAATAAGCACTTAACTGTACCTGTGTACATACACATTTTCTCTTCTGTTTTCTACTCGGGAGGGACGCACAGCTCTGCCTGTGTCAATGCCTTAATTCGTCAAAATTCTTTTTATTTTGTTTGTGTCAGTTTGACGAAGACATATGTTTACAGAAAACTGCGTACTTCCAATGTACAGCGCCACGTCTCCCCCGTCTCTGCAAGGCTCTCCAGGATGGGAGTCGCTGGAGAATTGGGAGCGAATCCCTTAGATTTATTTTCCTCTCTGTCCCTCTTAACTTTTAAGATGATGCCAATTTGCCAGCTGTTGGCTTACTCGCTCTCCTCAGAAAAGCAGTATTTGTTAGATATATCGGAGGTGCAGAAGGTCAGCAAATACCATCGAAGATACTGATTCCAATTGTCTGCAGATGATTGCATCGTTTTATGATCAAACATTACCTGCCTCATCCAAACATTTGTATTGTAGGAGATGTTAATCGCCCAAACATTATACAACCAGCCAGGGAATCATCCTCTAGTCTCATTTAGTATTTAGGTAAGAGCCACAAAGACGCAACTGGTGAGCAGATATGGGTCAGCAGCAGATTGTACTCAGGCCGAGTACACTCAGTACACTCGGGCCTCAAAATACAATCTTACTTTGACAGGAAGCGACGGTAGCAACATCTACACTCCCATTTGTTTTTTGTCTGTTTTAAAAAGCTTTTTAAAATCTATGTTCATCGTTTTTGTTGAACGTGTTTATAGATGTGTGTCCATGACGCGTATTTATTTACTTGTTACTCATTTGTCACTTTTTTTGTGTCAAACTGAGCCTGTGGCGGGTGAGGTGAGTCATGGTGCACTGGTTAAGTGAGCGACGGACGGCACAGTGTTTCTCCAGAGGTCTGAGGAATCTGCTGATTTTTACGCATTGGATTCTCTGTTTGTTTGTCTGCGGCACTATTCATCTTTTGAATATATGCGGAGAGTCTTGCCAGTTAGTGCTTGTGAGGGAATAAATCTTCCCACACTCACTTCAATGATTTGTACATCGCACTCACTGTATCAGCCTTGGTCCACTGAGCCAATACAGATTTTTTTTTAATTCACTCAGAATCCATCAAAAGAAACCTTCCAGTTTTATTTTCATGTGGAATTATGACACAGACCAATGAACTGAATTCAGTGTGTAACGATGCAGCTGCAGTCCCCAGAAGGACGCACTAAATGGAGTACAGTATCGATATCGAGGCTGAAATCTTTGGCTTTAGCATATCAGAATTTCCCCCGGATCCCCAATCACTGAGGTCACTCAGTGCTCTTTCTCAACCACGTTTATTTTCTCTCTTGAGAAACAGTTGTGACCCACTTTGGTTTTGCAGAGGTAATTATCATCCTGTCAAACCATCCTGTTCAGTGAATTTATTCTATGTAAGTTGATTGATTGATGATGATGATGATGATGATGTAAGTTCCGGTAACAGACAACCGAACCAATGGTCAAATAAAGTGAGTTTTGGGGTGTCCTTGAAACCGCTGCTTATTATTGTCAAGAAGAATGAAAGACTCACAACATTGGACAGACAACATTCAGGGGACCACAGACAGAATTCATGTTAATTTATTACAGTTATATTAAATATTAATAAATCATCTTTTTATGACTCAAGATATTAAAGTATTACTCGCACTATGTTGAGTGTTTGAGTACAAAAATAGAAAATTCATACGACATTAAGATACATTGGTGCAGCATTTCATTGTCTTTGAGGTAGTTAAAAAGTATATTATCATGATTGAAGGCGTAGGAATACCTTTTCATACAAGTTCATACTTCTATCATAATCAGTTTCTCGGCTAGTGATACAAATAAACACATTATATATCCATGTCCTGCAGATTGCCCCAGCTAGGTCCAGCCTTGACTTTGGCCTTAAGTTTGACATACAGTTTTACGGCGGACTCCATTTCCCCCTTGACTATGTGCGCAACCTGATGGAGGAAAAAAAAAATCTAGATTCGGATCCACATTTGCACGACTGTAATAACATTTGAGAAAAATAAGAAGGGGGCCGATAATACTGTAAAACAAACGAGTGAGTGTCCGTAGAGACTGAATGAATGAAATCACACAGCATGCCTTTTGCGAAATGATGGTGAGGGCCTGTGATGATTCTCATACCTGTATGAAGTCTACCTCTGTGGTCTCGTAGATGAGCTCGTCGTGCAGCTGGAGGACGAAGTAGCCCCCCCTCGGAGCGGCTGTCCTCCCTCTGTGCGGTCGACTTGCTGTTGGGTGAAACGCATCACGCATTAGCTTACCACACACACTTGACTGCATTTCCGTTATTTGACCTGAAACTCATGTCACCTGAGTGTGTGTGCTGGTGTGAGAGCGTAGCTGTGGGGTAGGTTCCCTGCAGTCTTTTCTGGATGTTCACCGTGGCGATTTTGACAATGTCAGCGGCTGAGCCCTGGACCGTTGTGTTGACGGCCTGCCTCTCTGCCTGGAAGACAAAGGGTCTTACACAGGGGGGCAGGTTGGGGGCAAGAAACTTGAGCTCATTTCCTGTCTGCGCTCTTACATGTGCTTTTTGGTGTGTGTTGGCGTGAGTGATCCCGGGCAGGTATCTCCTGCGGCCCATCAGAGTTTGGACGTAGCCATTCTGGATGCAGCTCTTCACTGTTTCCTTGAGGAAAGCGCTGATCCCTGAGAAGACATTTTACTTGGGGAGGTCATTTCCGATAGCGCTGCTGTCCAAACATTTCTGTTGCATTTAGCCCTCGTCTACACAAACATCACTATTGTATAACTCGGACTGTCGTTGGCGTAAGAGTCGTGTCAATAGTGAAACCTCTGTATCGGGCCTTGAAGCTCTCTATGTAGCAGGCTGCGTCGTTCTCCTCCACTCCCATCTGCTCCCCCAGTGACTTTGCTCCCATCCCATAAATAATGCCGTAGCATATCTGGAAACGAAAATGTGTTAAACACAAACGTTGTCAGTGTATTCAAGCAGTATTGAATGCGTGTGTGTCGTCCTTCCGCCGCCTCTCGCCTGTTTGGCCTGTTGTCTCAGGCTATCGTTGACGGTCTCGGGCTCGACGTTCTTCCACTCGGCTGCGATGCAGCGGAACACGTCCGTGCCCCCGTTCAGCACCTGCAGGAGGCGCTGATCCTTGGAGAGGTGAGCCAACACCCTCAGCTCCAGCTGGGAGTAATCCACCGCTAATATCATCCCGCCTACGCAGCGCAGAGGGAGAAGGTCAGAGGAGGGAAACCGAGCCGGTGCGGATAAAAGGCGAACGCCCAAACTCGGAAAGAAAACCCTGCCGACCCGTGAAGGGCACGAAGGCATGTCTCATGCTGACGGAGAAGGCGGGGCCCACTGCTGGGCCCTCCGCTGGGACTGGGGGCGCCGCAGAATGCCAATTCCTGCTGAGAGGGAAGAGGGGAAAATGTTAGCGACTTGAGTACACACACATTTGATTTGATTACCAGAAAAAAAAAATCAGTCAGTGTAAAAACTTAAAATTGTACTTGCTAAGTAATTTTCAGTGGTATAAAGTGGCTTTAATAGCATAACAACACAGTTATGCTAGCTTCGATTGTTAGCTTTGGTGTACATACATCTTACACACACTGGAAACGTCCACTTGCCTGGATTTGGTGGTCACGCGGTTGTTATCTTGTGAGGTCTGGCTCTCCCCCACCACGGTGGGCATGCAGATCTCAAAGTCTTTGGGGACGTTCTGGATGTTTGGCTCGATGAAGCTCACTCTGCCTGGCGGGGGGGAGATGTGGGGTGACCGCACGGGTGAGTGACCCGGATTCTCGCTGTTGCTTCCAAGCGTCACGGCGGCCGCTCACCTGTGGCCGTGTGTGTCTGTGCGACGGGGTATATCCGGTCCATGTCCAGCGTCGGGTGGTGCCTTTTCTCTCTCTGGAGGGGGAACACCACTTTGGTCAAGGCGTTGGTGATCCGTCGCCACTCCAGGATCACTCCTGGTAATGGGTGCAGAGGGCGGAGCTTCTCCAGAACGTCCTATTTGGACCAGGCCAGTGTGAACTATGTAACCGTTTGTGTGGTCACCAGCAGATGACCCATCCCAAGCCATCCCCAGCTGAGGGCTGACAGCCTAGTTTTAACTGACCTGTCTTACCTTTGTAGTGCTGAATTGTTTCCCCAGTCGAACCCGGCCGCCTCCTCTCCTGGTGTAGCCCAGCGTTTTCTTCGTTTTTGAGGCGCCGACGTCCCCGTTGGGTGGCAGGTGGAGCTCCAAATACAGCACCTGCAGCACGCACACACAGGCACAGACATGCTGCTCAAGCTCATTGTGACTGTCAGTCCAAAAACATTTAAATCTAATCCAGGGGTGGGCAAACATCTTAGCTCAGGGGCTACATTGACTTTAGAATTTTGACAGATGGGCCGTGTCAGCAAAAGGTGCAGACATATCAAACAGAAACTGAAAAAATGCATTAGAATGTTACATTAGGTAGCTGTTAATAGGACCATTTTTTCTTTTCCAGTGCATCAAAGTCTGGTGTTCGTTTTGTTGTTGTTTGTTTTGAATGCTGTCAAAATTGTGAATTCTGTACCAATCTTTGGAGGGCCGGATCAAAGGAACCATCGGGCCTGACGTGGCCCCCGGGCCGTAGTTTGCCCACCCACACAACTACTCAAACAATGGGCAACAGTCTACCTGCGCTATGTCGTCGATGCTGGTGAGGGAGAAGCTGTGTCCGGCCAGAGTGTACGCCTGGGATTCCAGCGCCGCCAGTTTGGCCTGCATCACGTGCTTCTGCCGCTCGCACTCCTCCACGCTGAAGCCCACGCCGTTCAGCTCCAGCAGGGCCAAACACCTCTGAGACGGCATCTCCACGTGGCGGAACGCATCTGGGCCGGCCGTGGCAGCATTTTTAATTTCTGTACCGCTCGTGCGTATGTGTGCTGCGTGCCTTACCGAGGATGTTGAAAAACAAACTCTTTACCGAGCATTCCGTCTTTGTCCAGCAGGGGGGTGAGGTGGTCCACGACTGCGTGGACGAGCACGCTTTCCGTCGCCGCCCTGACGCGGGGACAAAACTGGTGCGCGTTTCCAAGGCCGTCCAACAGGGGCAACTCCTCCGGGCAGTAGGCGGTCACCATGTTGGCTAAAGTTCTCTCCTCACTGCTGGGGTCCAACAGCCAACACGCAACCTGTGGTGTGTATTCATCGCACCACAATTTAGCAAACTAGTGTCTGATGAGAAAATTATTTCAAGTGACCCGAATCAGTCCTCTCACCTTTGGGTCTTCACATTTGCTCTCCATGCTGATGCCACAGCTCCACAGTAGCACCTTATACGTTTTAATGATGTCATATATCTCCACCACAACCTCGTCCTGTGGGGCCCGAGGCCCGTGAAGACGAGCCTTCACTTCTTCTAGCCGCTCATTCACCGGCAAGTCCTCAGCCAGGGGCGGCGGGGCCAGACTGGCGCTTAAACCTGAGGGGGAAACAGAAAATTGAGCACCATGGGTAACAAATTCTGACTAGCATATACTGCTATGTAATGCGTCTGTGCGTGTGTGTGTGTCCTTACCTTTGCTCTGCTCTTGTTGCAGAGATATGTAATATGCATCTTTAGCCCCCCAGCTAACAGATAAGCCCACAAGCATCAGGCCCTCGTTGCCCCTCACAGGAAAACCATCTGTGTTGTTAATCTTCTGATGAACCACCGACACTATATGGAAACGCACACAGACACAATTAATGCTTGCAAAATAGCTGGAGAGGTTTATGTAATATTCTTCTCAAGTACTTTTATTGCGGAGCTTTGCTGGCGCTAGCTTAAACACTAGCATTTTGAGTCGACTTATCAGTCGGCTAAGTAGCTCCCCCCATGCTGGCGCCATTGCTAAGTCACCATTTCTGACTGAAAGCGAGAGAATCCGCGACTCCTTTACCTCGTCTGTGTTTCTCTCCGATCCTCTCCTCCTCATTCGGCCGCCTGCTCTCCATCTTCTCGCAGGCCAGAGCCACAGCAAACCTCTCTTTGGTTCTCCACTCCTCCACGAAGGCGCGAAAGAGGCGACGGTCGCTCGCCACGTCTATGATGGAGAACGTCCCCGCGGTGCTGGGGGGGACGTCCTGGGAGAGCTGGAGGCTGAAGCCCTCGTCGATCACGGACGAGTCCGCGTCGGAGGGGACCTTATTTGGACCTGTTGTCGATGTTGGGTTTTCGTCCAAAACATCTAGTATCTCATCAGACCTCTGACCATCATCTCCTTCCGACCGGCCTGAGGTACATTTTGAAATTGCTAGCTGGCGGAGCTGTGATGGTTTTGACTGGTTGATCGGTTTGGCTGCAAGCGGGGAGTTGATGGATATGGTGGTCAGTTTGACTCTTTGCGTCGTGGGGGTTTTGGGCTGAGTCGGGGGGACCAGATCGTCCGCTGACCCTTGTCTCTCTCCGTCTCCCCCTAACTGCTGCCTGCCTTCGAGATTCCCCTCGCCAACGGCAAGCTGCTCGCTCGCTCCGTCTCTGCCCACATCCCTCGGGGGTGAAGGTATTTCTGGAACACCCGCCGCGTGTGTGCGAGTGCCGGTGACGCCTGTCGGAACGCGTTCCCAGGCCTGGTCAGACATGCTGGGCCAGCAGTCAAAGATCTCCTGTAGATCTGGGCTGCAATAAAGACTTCTTTCTGGTGCGTCTTGGCTGCGGGGAGGTTTGAAAACTTCCCCACCTGTCAGAAAAACATTCCTCTCTTCCTCCATTTCCTCCTCTCCCCCAGCTCCTGGTCCAGCGCCGTCTCCGCGCTCAGGGCCTTCCTCGCTCTTTTCGGCGTCCATCTGGACCTCAGCTGGGCCGACACGATGCCTGTGGTCTGGCCGTGTCCTGTCTGGCGTCTCCGGTGGTGGTGGTGGTGGTGGATGTGACGGCGAGGGCTCCGTGCCGGGCCGCCGACCCCGACTCTGGCTGGCTACTCGTCCCTTTTGCGTCTTCAGGAAACTCTGTCTTTCCAGAGGGACCTCGCCCACCATCAGCGTGTCCCCCCATTCGGACAAATTGAAGGAGGACTCGCCCCACTGGACCGCCTCCTGCATCTCTGCCACCTCGCGTTGCCGTTGCTCCTGGCTGGATGGAGGACGGCCTTTGGTCTCATCTTTGACCTCCGGGCCCTCCGCTTCTCTTTCCTCCGACTGGTCGACGACGTGTTGGGCGTCACAATCGTCCAGCAGCAAGCTGTCGTACAAGGAGTCAAACAGGAAACTGCTGCTCCTGTCCACGCTGTCAGAGCCGACCTGGTTGGCTTCGTGATCGTCACCACCGTCTGCAGCGCCTTCGTTGTTCGCTTCGGCCACGTCCAAACCACCATCTGGACCAGGGGACGTCTGTAAAAACATCACAGCAAAGGGGAAATATTGCAATGTCATAGACAAGCATGGGCCATCAGGTCAAGTGAGGAGTGTGTGGATGTGTGTGTGTGTGTTTTAGTTGCTTGTTGTTCACCTGGTGGCTTGTGTTGAGGATGACCTCCATCTGGCTGTCTGTGAGTGACATGTTGAACCTGGGCCACGCTTCTTCCGGGGAGACGTGGCCTTTGGCATCATGTCCTGCTTTGTGCTCCACCTCGCCCCTCGTCTCTGTCTCCATGTGTCTCTCCTCTGCTCTGTTTTGATCTGCGGCCCCATGCTGAACAATGATCCTCTCTGTCTGAGTGTCCAGTTCAAAGCTGTCTTGGAAGCTGTCCCCGTCTTTCTGACCGTCTCCCTGACCCGCCCCGTCTCCAGCGTAAAGCTCGGGAGAGGAGAACTTGCTCACCTCCTCCTCCTCCAGCCTCCTTCTCTTGGCCTCAGGGGAGAGGAAGGGAAGGGAGGATGGAGAACTGGACAGTGGAAAGTTCCTATTCTCTGAATTTTTGGGAACAGGGTCTGTGATATCGTTCTTGGCTGGAGGTCCCATGGTTTGGATGGAGGTGTCTTCCACTGCCACTGAGGACACTGCATGTCCCTGATACTGTGGGGTGCTGTGGGTTTGGATGGACTGGAGGACCTTACTCAGGGCTCGGCAGTGCTTTGGCTCACCTCGTCGTGGCGAGACCGCCTCTGTTCCAGGTCCCCTGGCAATGCCTCCATTTTGAGGTCCTGTTGGAGTGCTTGGTTGCTCAACTGTTCGGAGCACTGGAGCTCTGAATCGAGGCTGTAGCAACGGGGAGGCAGCGGACAGAGGAGGAGGTGGCAGCTGATGGAAGGGTGTGGAGATGATCTCATTCAGTTCCTGTGTCAGGCTTGGTTCCGGAGCAGCAGGTGGAGGGTCTGGCGGGTGACTGTCTGCTCTCATCTCCTCGTTCACAAACTCTTTACTTGCGGGTCCTTCTCTCTCATGGGTGGGCTCGTCTGTGTCCTCTGTTCTGGAAGGTGTTGGGACACTATTGCCTATTGGCTTTGGTTCTGACTGTTGGTTCTGACAGGCCGCTGACTGCTGTGTGTGTGCCTTCCTCTCCTCCTCCTCTAATCTCTCGTTAAGTTTTGTCTTTGGTGACTCAGGCTCGGTCTCCCTCTGCTCCTTCTTAGTGTCTTCTCTCTGTAGGCCGCGCTTCGCTTCCTTTCCGTCGTTTCTGCATTTCTCGCTAACTCTTCTCTCCCGTTTCCCAGACACTTCTCCTCCAGAACCGCTGACAGCGGAGACATCTGGTGGGAGGGTTGACGGGTCCCACTGAATTCCCAACTGGGCCAGATCGTCCTGGAGGAGCAGTCTGGCCTCAGCCACTATCTCAATGGCTGCCTCCTGCTCCGTCAGGGCCCGCCCACCACTGACCCAGACACAGCGCAGACTCCGCCTCTCTGCCACCTCCACTTCGCTCTCATCCACCGCACGCTTCGAGCTTAGGAGGGGAAGGAACAGCAAGAGATTGTGTGTCAAGAATCTCAAGCTCATTTCTACCTCTTTTTCAGCTCATTTCTAGAAATACACACTTCTAGAAACACAGCCATGGATGTACCTTTTAAATGGCACGGCATTCCGCAGGGCTTTCTCCACGTCACACACTGTCGCTCGGGCGAGTTCGGCAACGGTACACAGCCCCTGCGCGTAGAGGGCCCGGGCCCGCGTCGCGTTCAGCAAGGAAACCCTAACCAGGTCGACCAGCTCCCTCTGAACTCCAAAACTCAGACGGGTCTGGTACTGGGACAGCAGGAGCTCCATGTTGTGCCAGCCCAGACGCTTGCAAAAGACCGTCACCATGCCTGAAAGTTGATTATAATAATAATAATAATAATAATAATAATTGTTATTATTATTATTATTATTATTATTATTATTATTATTATTAACAACAACAACAACAACAAGAATAAGAATAAGTTATAATAATTATCATTATTATCAATAATACACAATAAGAAGAATAAGAATAAGAATCGTTGTTATAATT
>OMPJ01039778.1:0-11793 GCA_900312935.1 Carapus acus | reverse complement strand
TCCGGCTAAGAGGGAGACTGTCAGGGTGGCACCCCTCTCACATCCCTCTGCCTTATATCGCCACGACCTGCCGCACCGCTTCACTTAAGGGCCGTGAGCAATCTTGAGCTCTTAAGATGACCTAAGTGGAGAAAAATTGCGCGCACAAACACACACACACACGAACACACACAATGCCGGTGATGACAACGCCCGGAACGAGAGCTGTTGTGAGACGTAAGGCTGGGGTTTACCTTGGGGTTTGGGATTGGGGTTAAGGTAAGGGTTAGGTTTAGGGTTAGGGGCAACATTCCTAGATTTTTTCTGACGGTTTTCCTTCTCGAGATGTTCTCGATCCGCAGCCACAGTCAGTAACTTTAGAATGAACCATTGTGTTGCGACGCAGCTTCATCATAGCACAACAATTTTTTCTAAGACCGCACAAGCATGTGACATACACCTGTGAGGCAGTGACGTGTTGTGAGTTTCATGGCTGGTGAATCACAATCGGATTTACAAAACATATGAAACATATGAAGCACTGTCTATTGTATCTACGTGATTAGGAAGACGAGCATTCAATAAATATTTCTACATTTCTACACAATATATCAGTGAGGTGTAGTGAGGTTGATGGCTGGTGGGGCGCTGACTTCATCACAGTCAGATTTAAAAACATATGAACCCCATACAGTAGCTTATTCACCATTTGATTGGCAGCAGCTAAAGAGTTATGTTTAAAAATAACTCTATAGTGCAAATCACTGGTTAAATACACTTAGACTTGATGTGTCATTGCTACATAGAACAAATTCAACAAGATTGTATGGGGCCCTTCCCAAGGTGCATGTCCATCATAAGAGAAGAAAAAACATTCTATAACATAATTCTATTTCCTTCATAGAATAGGAAATATCACAATTTCATTCATTTTTTCATTCTACATCTTTTTCTCTCCTTAATGACAGGTGGGGCGAGGCCTCTCCTGCCTCCCCTGACCAATGTGTCACCGCTGTGAGGCACCACAATCAATTCACACACAGACCAACATACACACACACATACACATTGGCTAGGTTTAGTCCGACCAATGGTGGTGTTCCAGCTCCGATTTTATTCCCTTTACGTTGAAATGCAAACCACCTCATGTCCGCAGGGCCTGTGACGCAGCACTAGCCAAATGTTCGGACAGTTACCATGACACCTGTCCCCACAGCCTAGTTTGTTTGGAGTAGATTTCGGTCTGTGACGTGATTTTCTTTTTTCATTTAAGAAAGAAAAATGCATCAAGCAGTTTGTTGTGTCTCAAGACGGCACAGCGGCTGGAAGCAGCAGCTGCAGCACGTCAGTTTCACCCTTTTTGGGCGTGAGAAGATAAGGTTTAGGGTTTAGGTTTGGGTTTGGTACATCAAGGTCGCAGGGGTGCTCCGATGTGGAAGTTCTTCCCACTTAATGCGACTCCAAGACCCCATGGCCCACAACACTGAGGATACTGTGACTGACTTGTGTTTGCCTGCTTTTTAACGCTTGCTGCTTGTTTGCTGTGTTGGAGCCCCAAAGAAAATGATGTCTGCACATGAAATCAGCTTAATTTGGCTCATGACATGTATCGTCCTGTGCGAGTCCAAATCGGGGACGTTCACCTCTTTTATTCCAACGCATAAATTGCCTGAACTGATGTGGCATCCACACGAAATTTGGGATCCTGAGCCTGAATGTACGGGAAAGCATTTATCCCAAGATGTACCCGCTGTGTCATCGCCTCCTGTCCGTGCTCTGCATTTTGGGATATCCCGTCAGTGTGACCGGTAACAGGATTTGAGATCCAGTCCGCTCCCCTTACCCATACAAAAATGTGCTCACAATGGCAGAAAAACAGAGAATGTGCTGACATGGCGGCACTCCATCAGAGTTTTTGCCCTGATAGACGCCCCCTCTGTCGGGTTGGATAAGGTGACGCAAAGACCCCCCTCAGTCTGGATTCAGTTTCTTTGGGATTGATATAAGTCTGTCTCACCTTTTCTGGAGACAGGAGCGCTGAGTGTCATTGTCTTGCATTCACTTCCTGTTTTATTTCGTCGTTTATATTCATCTTCCTGTGTCGATTGTGTCCCGAATGTGCTGGGCCTGGTCCTCCATGTGTCTTCCCAACCTGTGGAGGAGTCCTTCAGTCCCTAACCCATGGAAATGGACCATTGGAAATCAGATGTTGATGTCCATGAGCAGGGTTAGGACTAGGGTAAGGGTTAGGTTCCTCAAAACAAATACATAGAGGCAATTGTCCCCTACTTATACAAAGTACTGCTGCTTTCCACGCTCTTCCTGAAGCTTTCATGGGTAGGGGAAGATGTTTTCTGTGAAGTTCTCCACGTTTCCACAATTGCCGTCGTCTTTTAGGAGCGTCTTCGAGGTGCCGGAGCACGACAAGTTGTCTTGCGGACGTGACACGGCATCAGATGGTCTTCATCACCTCAAAAGTGAGGCACAAAGGCAGCGGTGGGAAAGAATCTATTTCAGATATTACAGCTTCGCGTTAGCAGGTTTTCATGTAAACGATTAAAGCCGGGCTTTGTCGTGGCGTCTGATTCCGCATTAAACTAACAGGTCAAATGATTTCTAATTTGATAGCTTGCGCGAGTGTTTCTCCTATCCAATTTCCTCGTGGCCCTACTTGCATGTGCCGATTTCAATTATGAGCGTCTTACTTTCAAATGGGCTCTGTTTCAGCGGAGTGGGAATCACTTTATTGAAGTCGGAGGCAGAAGAAAGAGTGGTTACCCAATTTGGTTCTTTTCAAAAAATCAAGTTAAGTAATTGCAATTCTTTTTTTTTTTTGCAACTTTCTCATACTTTGCCTCTGCTCACATGCTCAGTTTCCTAAGTTTCCATACAGATGAAGAGAAAAACACACGTTCTCAAATATAATCCATCCCAGACAGCGAGTTAAAAACAAATCCTTCCACAAATGGAGTCCTTTTTTTTTTCCATCAGATGATAATGGAAATACAATTAATCCCCCTTCGGCCCACCACAAATCATACATTCTACAGCATTTCAACCTGGATCCTCACACTTAACAACGTTCACAAACATTCTAAAGCCAGTCGAAATGACGTTAAAATGAAAAAGGAAAAGATGCAAATGTCGTCAGCAAACATTTGAGAAAATCCACTCTAATGAAGCGGATAGGCGGGATAAGATTGACATCAACAAACTCACCCAGAATCCTTTGTTTGCCCATATTTTACACGCTCCTTATGCCAGAGGGTAGCCAAACTAGTTCCTCGAGATTAGAAATGTAAAAACTCAATGTTGTCAACGTTTGAAAAGAAGCCAGTTTTTGAAAAGGAAGTCACCTTCAACCATTCAACAGCATTCAATATCAAAGTCCATGAGGGAAATTGACCTTTTACTTCGATGCATAATTGCTCAGATCGGTGTGTCGCAGGAGGGCCAAGGAGGCGATGGCTGCTCCATCGGAGCGCAGAGCCGCGGTTCCTCCAAGGAGGCGCGTGGGACACCTCGAAAACTGTGCTGCTGCTGTTAGCCACACCATTTGGCTGTGTGGAAATTGGGACAGGTCTCAGGTGGGTGTCCAGGCCTGGTTCTGGAGCCTGGTTCCGGGCCTGGACCGGGCCTGGACTCCTCAGCGTCTGCTTTCTTTACTGTCCGCTGGCGCCTTTTGCTTTCTAAACACACTTGGGTGGAAACAGTTTGTCAGTCTCGGGCGCGACCGTGTTGGAAATTCATCCGGTCAATGGGGCAAAAGAAATAACACATTGACGAGAAGGAACAAGTCTGCGAAATAACACTCAGCGCTGAAACGGCCATTAATCTAGTGGCTTTAAATATCACATTTGCAAATCTAAGAAAAAAAAAAGCAATAAAATGTACCACAGGTCCAAAACTGTGCCATTGCTAACAAGTTGGTACTGACTAGATCAGGGGTGGGCAAACATCTGGGCCCAGTGGCCATATTGACTTTTAAATTTTGACAGATGGGCCTCGTCAGCACAAGATGCAGATATATGACACGGTAACTGAAAAAGAAATCATTCATTGTTAATTGTTTACCTTTTTAGTAGGACCAGTTTTGTTGTTCAGCCATCTTTGCTACTGCATCAAAAGCTAATGTTCGTCTGGCTGTTGTGGTTTTTCTTTCAATCCGGTCAAAATTGTGAATTCTATACCAATATTTAGAAGGCCGGATCAAAAACACCATCGAGCCTGATTGGGCCGTAGTCCACCCCCCCTGGACTAGATCCAAATCAGGCTTGTGGAGGATCTCTAAAGCTAGGAGCACTTTAAAGAGCGCTAAAGCATCGATTACACGAGACAGAACCCAGGTTTGAAGACCAAAGTGTTTAAACTCGCCGAACACGAGCAAGACGGCGCTGATAGTACACTTCAGCGAAATGAACGTTCCTCTAAAGGTCACATCATCAAAACATATCAAAAATTGGCGTCCACGCCATCTGGCGTCCCTGGTTAATTATACCCCGTTGAGGTTTATCATTAGCCGCGCTGTAAAGGTGTAATTCATGGTTTTAACCTGTGCTTGTTTCAGTGCGTCTGTTTCTGTGCGTGTGTGTGTGCGAGGGAGGGAGTGAGTGTGTGTGTGTGTGTGCGTGCGCAGTGGTCTGTAATGGATCAGTATGAATGCCTCGTTAGCAGGCGCCACTAAAACCCCGCAGGCCTTTCAGGATACGAGTGGCATTTTGGAGAGCAGCTTTTGCTGTCGCATTCTAACCGCCACTTACACAATTCATTCCTCTGACACACACACAGACACACATTAGCCCACGCACTCTCACTCATTCAACAAGCACTCCTCGTGTGCGTGTGCGTGTGTGTGGTAGGGGGGGGGTGTTGGAGAGGGGGGAGGACAGCTGGTTGAATTGATTAAATAGGAATTTGCATCGTCTAGGGAGAAGACACGTCCTGGCTGTGTTTAGCTTCAGAAAAGACACGTTCGCTCAGACGTTGGCTACGGCTCATCTGTGAGGAGGAGTGAGGACGACCCGCAATGTGGACAAGGCCTGGACAAGGTGTGGACAAGGTGTGGACATGGCGTGGCTAAGATGGGACGCCCGCATGTGGTGTTGGCCGTTAGCCGATCCTGTTGTGGCGTGAAGCTTTTTTCCTATTCTGTCCTTTGCGCCTGAAGTAGGCAGACGCTTGTCTCGTCCATTTTGACGGCGTCCCCGCCTCCTTTTGCGCGCCGAACGCGGCGCAGCCGGCAAAGTTTCTGGCAGGAGTTTCGGCAGCGACACAAAGCGAAACATTAAAAGGCTGCCGAGGCGAAAGGAGGAGCGGGGGAGGGAGGGAAGGAGGGAAGAAGGGAGGGAGGAGGTAGATGGAGGAGCGGAGGAGAGCTGTTTTCCCCGTGTTTTTGACAGGTGGGAGGGGAGATGAAGCGTGCATTGTGTTGGCTCGCTAATTAGCACGGTTAGAGGGGCCCGTCCACCGTGAGTGGCGTAGATAGCATTAGCATGCGTTTGTGCACAGCGAGCGGCGCAGACAGGGGGAGGCACCATATGCTAACACTACATTAGCTCCGATAAACCCGCGGGTCTTCAATGGACTCAGCGTGTGTGCACGGGCGCACGCGTTTGTGTGTGTGTGTGTGTGTTTTAGCCGACCAGGACAGCAGGAGGAAGAGCAAAGGAGTAGAGAAAGAGAACTGTACACCGTTACGCTCCAGGCAAATTTGTTTCAAAATGCGAAAGAGCGACTGGAGCGCTGGTGACACACGCGAGAGATAACCAAGCCATTGTGTCTGTTTGTGTTTGTGTGTGTATGTGTGTGTGTGCCTGCGTGTGTGTGCGAGGGTGCGTGGGTGGTTGTGTGCGCCTTTTTAAGAAGTCTGTGATTTGGAGATCAGAGTTCTCGCCTTTCGTCGTAGCCCTTGTGGGTCAGGTTTCGCGCGAGGTGCAGGTTACCAGCCACTGGCTATGTGAATAGTGATGTTAGCATACACACACACACACACAGACACACACACACAGACTCACACACACACACACACATTAATTTAAACAAGACTTGTCTAAGGTCTTAGGTATGATGTATTTTGCTGCTTTGGCTCATATTTACGATCCATACGTGCAGTACAAAACAGTGTGTGTGTGTGTGTGCGTGTGTGTGTGGGGTGTGTGCGTGCGCACACGTGTGTTCCTCAGACACCAGAGGTCACATAAAGCTGTCAGCCTCACATTGCACATTTTCCCCCCCTAAACTGCCCTTAACTCCCTCCTTTCATTCCCTCCCACTGCTGTGTCTTTCTTTCTCTCTCCTCATTTCATCCCCTCCAATGTCAAGAAAAGGCCCTTCAGGCTCTCCGTCTTTATGTTAAACACTGATACACACACACACACACACCTTTTCTGAAGGAGTCCGTCCCTAAGGGGGAAGCCCATCATAGCGGTTTAGAGGGATGGGATGCATATTGTTGGTGTTGGAGACTTCAAACAGAGAGGCGTGAATGGAGCTTCCCCGAGCTCCCTGAATGAGGCTAAGGGCCGACACACACCTCTGCTCCTCGCTTCACAGCTTAAGGATTAGTCAGCCGAGTGGCTCAAATGAGGTGTAAGGTGATGATGACTTGGGAGGCTGTGTGTGTGTGTGTCTGTATTTCTAGAGCCTGTATATACTGATATATACAATACCAAATATCGTGGATTCTCTTGCAACACATTACTTCATGCATATCTATCTATCTATCTATCTATCCATCCATCCATCCATCCATCCATGAGGTTCGGTCAGGGGAGGCAGGATAGCCATGCCTCATCTGTCGTCATGAAAAGAAAAAAATGTCAAATGAAAAAAATAATTAAATGGTTCTATTCATCCAGTGGTTTGCACCAAATGCTATTTTTAAACACATCCCGTTAACTGCTGCCAATCAAATGGTGAATAAGCGACTCTGTAGGGTTCATACAGTATGTTTATAATTCTGATAGTGATGAAGTCAGAGCCTCGCCGCCATCAACCTCGCTGCTCGTCACTGATATATAGTGTAGGAATTTTTCTTGGATGCTCGTCTATCTAATCACACAGGTACAACAGACAGCGCTTCGCATCGCTGCAGTGTTTGAAATCCAACTCTTATTGTGCAGTTACTTCCCACAGATGTACTGTGTACGCTCTGTGATAAGTCTCAGGCTTTCACCATTATGGCGTTATCGCATTTTGTCCCTTTTGCAGACCCTTACTTTGCTCCTGTGACCGCCACACGTGTGCACAATGGATTTGAAAGCAGCGTTTTTGAAATCGACACAAACCGGGTATACGTTGCAGTTGCATTGAACGCAACTGACAACACACATTGTCAGGTACGGGATTCTTTGCCTGGAGGATATGGACTTCAACCTCAAATGAAACGTAGGCGTTGTGCAAGCATGTAAGCAATGAAGGGATTTGGTACATGTTTAAATTAAAATATTAATATGATTAATCACGATTACCTGCAGACATTTTTAGATAAATCACGATTCCAAAACATCCATTATAGCCCTGGATGAAACATTTTGTGGAATGTGTTGCGTCTTTGTGATTCCACTCACTGTTCCTCCTCAGCTCAGCCTTGGCCAAGAACGGCCACGAATCAGGTTAAAGATTGAGCTATCAGCATTTTTCATTGTGGCCATTATTATTCTTGTTCCTCTTTGAGTTTCCTGGTAATGTCCTGCTATTCGTGTCCCTCCAGTCCTCCATACATTGGACGTCCCTTATTGTTCAGAACCCACCTGCCTCGGTTAAGGCCCAACTCCAATTTAGCAAACGTCTGACAGTCTCACTGCTCAAATAATGCGGATTATGTGGATAATTATCGTAAGCTTTGATGGCGCATGCATCACCATGCACCCAAACGCCCTCCGCCCTCTCCTCCGCCCCCTCCCCCTCCTCCTCTTCCTCACGCTGAACGTGGTGCCAGCGACTGCGGCGCCACGGACGCGCTCCTCACCCTTGAGCCTTGAAAATGAATGGATGGAAAACTTCAATCATCTTCTTAATAATACAGTATTGCGTTGAGCATTGCTGAATTGAGCACAATGGGATCAGAAGAACTGGCCAGCCTTCAGAAAAAAAGTAGGAGAGCACAGGCTGAGCGGGTAATTGTTGCTACACGCAGGTATATTATCTACACAGGCGTACAAAGTGTTCCTGTAACTATTTCAACTAATATTACTCAGCACAATACTGCCATTATCTAAACTTTCTTCGATTTATTATGCAACTTATGCTGGCGGTACACTTATTCTACGTCCCAGACTCCTACATTGCTCTAATCTTTGTCACGTGGAACTGTGCAAGGAAAAAAAATCCAGTGGAGGGTATATGATTGACAGGATGTGTTGCATGGTCCAGTATCAATGCCAGTGGCCCCGAGGACATACAGCATTTTTCAATGTGTCCTATACATCCACATATGTTTCAGCATGTTGTGATGGACGTGCAGATGCATTTGTTTGAGAGTGCGCCCCCTGTTTGTGGGTGACATTTGTAGTGTTTCCATAAGGCGATGAGACAATTACAAACAATAAAGAGGTGAGAGAGAGACAGAGGAGAAACGAGGAAGCCGCAAAAGGTGCAAAGCACAATGGCAGTTATTCATTCTTGATTGACTGATCAACATTCCTATGTATTATACTATGATTGCTTGGATGTGAGTGTAGATAACGACCCTTAACTGTTGTACCCCTCTTGTTGAATAAGAGTTGTAGCAGTCAAAGGAGTTGAACCCACACCTCCAAACAGAGAGGAACCTCAGTCAGACGTCTTGCCCCAGAGACACACTACACAACTTTACTAGCCAGATTTTGAGGAGACATGGAGTTCACACTAACAACCACATTATGGACCACATCACAACAATCAAGCCTAATGAGCGATGATAGGCTACACAATTTGCCAGTGAGCGCATGGACCTCCCAAGCACCCACATTGGCAACAGTCTCACGCAAACACCAACGTGCCCATTGCTTATTTGTTAGCCGCTATTGAAACTTGAGGAGGAAGAAGAAGTGGCGGAGGAGCTTAATCGATTTTATTGGTAGTTGTAGCGCTCCCGTTACCTCCCTTTGCCACCTGTTGCTCAACTGTGTCCCGCCCCCTCTCTTCTCATTGGCTGGCAGCAATGCATGTTTGCAGTGGAGTCCCGCAGCGGTTCATACTTCCCCATTGGGTCCACGAATCCAGTTTATCTCATTGCACAGAAAAAAACTGAAACTCGAAGCATTTCTGTGCCATCTGTCCCACACCAGTGCAGACTGGTGCAGACTTTACCCACATGCTACCCACATTGGGTGAAATTAGACAAAACAAATGGCCAAGGTTCTGCGTCCTTGACCATGACAGAGAATCACCTGCAGTGATGGCAGATATTAATGAAGCTGGGAAGGAGACCAACCTTTGCCCTTCATTTGCCTTCAATCGCTAGCTGGGGCATTTATGTTGATTGTTTTGTGGGTGAATTCCTTGATGACTCCTGATTGATCGAAATGTTTTGTTATCGCCTCTGAGGTCCGCAGTTAACATGTTGACTTTTCGTAAAAGTCCTCCAAATGATTGGTTTTGGACTAATCCATGCTGAGTTGTGCGCTGCTTCTCACTGATCTCTGCCTCAGTAGCGCTGAAAGTGAGCAGCAAGCCTCAGACGTGTCACGATCAATGTGAGAACAATGACTGAGGACAGACACACACCTAAAAAGACAGGCTGTCCTCACATGCCATCACATTCTGCAGGTATTGATTTCTCCAACCAATGACTGCTTTTCATTCTCCACGGTTACAAACATGGCCGCGCTGGATTTCAGTTTTCGGTCTGCTTGTGCGTGTGCATGGGCGCTAGGGCACATCAATACTTTCTTATTTAGTTTCATCATGCGTGCCTACCTTGATCAGGTGTCCTCAAGACGGGGAAAAAGAGGCCACGCCACAATGAAAAAGTTTTTACCTCCACTAGGGGGCGCCCCTCTCAGGCAAACATCCTGAATGCCGTTCACACACTATTTGGTAAACAAAAACAGCAACAGTTGGGGAGGAGCTAGCTTAGCGACATTTTTTTCTTCGCCTCTTGCCAGGTTAGGGCATAAATCGTGAATCGTAAATCCTGAAAAAGTCACGACTGGCACCATGGAGGAATTTGTAGGTACTGCACCCTGCAAACATACGGCCACCATCTCGGATTTTCAACTCTTGGCACCAATCAAAACTGTTCCAAATCTTGGGTACAGTAACGTTTTGGGGAATTTCACACAGAAGATCTATTTATGTTTGCCACAAAGCTGCCATTATAGTTCTAGACAGTCGCCTTGCCTCTATTCAGTTTTTAGGTCAAGGCTGGCGGGGTGGTGTGATTGAGAAATCAAGAGGAGTGTGTGGCAACGCGGCCCATGTACGAGATTACAGTTTACAGTGGCTTTTTGGCTCTGATGAGCTCTTCCCTCATTATCCGCAACTTCAGTGCATTACAAATCCCCTCAGATAACAACATGTTGCAGGCCTGTATCATCCCACAATGCAGCATTTCATTACACTGTCACCAGCGCTAATCCTCAAACCGGCGAGGCCCTCCTCGCACAGCATCAAACAAACAGGGAGGGGAGGGAAGGAGGGGGCGGAGGAGAGAGTGATGGGTGAGTCGGAGGGTAGGGCGGGCGGAGGCGGAGGCGGGAGCGGGTGTAATGGCGCGTGTTTGTAAATAATCTCTCTGTCATGGTGGTAAATAGCAGTTTATTTAACAAGCGTCGCATCAGACGAGCGCTTTCACCCTCCGCCACCCTCCGCCCCTCCCCTCCATCGTCGTCGCCTCCTGTTTTCCTCTCCTCCGTCTTCTCCCTCGCTTTCCCTCTCTCTCTCTGCTTGTCTCGGGCGCTGCGGTTACAGCAGAACATTAATAATAATAACAATGATAAACAGGGACGAGAGATAACCACAGTGGTGTGTGCATAAGAGGCCCTCACGCTCAGCCAGCTTACAGTGCTTAGCCCCTATTAAAGACGGGTGCTGAGGGGCCGCGGGTGTGTGTGTGTGTGTGTGTGTGAGAGAGGAGGGTGGGGGGGCGGCAGGAAAATAAGAAGCTGTTATTTTGCATTATATTAACCACATGAAAGCTCGCAGCTGCCGAGGACAGTAAAAGTCGCTGAAGAAGACAGGGAGGGAGCGAGCGAGCGAGCGAAGGAGGCTCGCTGCTGGAATAATGTAAATAGCGGCTGGCTGAGTTATCTGGCATAACGCTGTCAGATGTGTGTGCAGGCTTGTGTGTGTGTGTGCGCACGCGCATACCCGCGCCCCGCGTGTGTTATCGTGTGCAACGCTCTCTGACGGCCCATTGTTTGGGAAGTGATAAAAGGCAATTTCCCAGAGTCCCTTGTAGAACCACACGCTCGGCTTAATTTGAGGGCCATTTTCCGTGACAGTGTTGACAGTTTATACATCTCTCTTGCTCTTTTCTCCTTCCCTCCCTCTCTCTCTCTCTCCCCTTCTCTCTCCCTCCCCGTGCGTGTGTGTGTGTGCACGTGCCCGCTCGGTAGTAAAGGCGTCGCTGCTCCCATTCATGCCTGTATTTATTAGTATCTCATCCCCATGTTTGGCATGTTTCCTTTGAGCAAGCAACAATACCTACTATTACCTGCCAGGACACACACACACACACTCACACACTCACACACACCCTCGCTACCGTGCCTGTTGGGAATGTTTTTTGCCGTCAGCCCCGTCCTCATCTTGCCGTGACACAGAGCGGTGTGAGCCACGTTGTGTTGCCATCAGAGGAGGACGTGTCCTCTCATCATCCTGTGTGAGGGC
>OMPJ01039776.1:0-15857 GCA_900312935.1 Carapus acus | reverse complement strand
TTTAACACTGGCAGATTGGGATTGATTAGCAGTGCCTGAAAAGCGATTTCTGGCGCTGCTATGTTGCGACACTCACACGGTGTGACACATGATTGATTGATTAGTAACAATATCAATAAATACAAGAAAGCCTGCTGAGCTTTAGGCGTCAGACAAACATACACACACGGCACAGTTTCTTCGGTTAGCAGGTTTTGAAGCCATTAGGCCAGAGATACTCACCCTGTAAGGACCACCACAAAATCCATTACATTCCAGCCATTACGCAGGTAGGAGCCTTTGTGAAAGGCGAAGCCTAGGGCAATGATCTTAATGCCAGCCTCAAAACAAAATATTCCGATAAAATAGGGCTCTGTGTCATCCTGTTTGGACACAGAAGAGGGAAATAAAGCAGGATAATGAAATTACAGACTTCCATCCATTTGTCCAATATACCAGCTGGTGATTATTTTCAACTCTGATATAATGGCGAAATAAGCAATCCAGTATCAGCAGCTTTCAATACAGACATGGCGAGAGCTGATGACTCTCCTCAACAGTTGCAGTCTTAAAAGAATGTCAATTAATGTCCTCATCAGCCTCATGAAATCATTTTTGCAATGAATTCAAATGGATTCTTATTTACAAATTATCTGAATGCTGATTAACATTAGGACCACAAATACCAGTCTCAAAGATACTTATCTCTATCATGCTACTTATGTTAACAAAAATAAAGTTAATCGTAGAAACTCTTAGCATTGCTAGCTGCTTCCACTGTCAGGACTTCATCTACTGTAATATGTAGCAAAATGCTAAAATAAGCTGAAATATTGCGAAACACTGAATTCTACCTCAATCAACTAATGTTTTGAAAGCATTAATTTGGTAAAAAGAAAATGAGGATTACAATTCAGAACTTGGCAATAATTTTAGATTTAGGAGAAAATCATCAGCCATCATTTGTCATACTGAACAGCAATTAGCATCACCCACATCATAAGGAACAAAAGTCTTGTGTAGTTATTAATTCTGTATAAAATTGTGTTCTTAGGATGATGATGGGACACAAATTTATGTTCATCGTCTCAAGTGATGAGCCTGAGTAAAGAGTTGGACTGTCTTTATACCCTATTCAGAGAACATAGATGGGCCAATAACATATGTTAGCACAGAGCTCCATGGCTTAGTGAATGACACTTGACTCTTTCAGAAAAAGCCTCTGCAAGATATATGATTGGGCGGGGGAGACTACAGCGCAGCTTCTTGAACTGACCGATTTAACAGAGCTGCTGAGTAAGGGGCAGGCACAGAAGGGGTAAACTGAGGTAATGATACATAACAGCCTTTGAAAGGTGCTCTTGATTTGGCAGGAGCTGCTCTGCTTAACCTGGGCCATCGTGGGTGAGGGATGATCTGAGCTAGCTAGTAAATTCCAAGCAGCTGTTGGCTTTATGCTTGTTGAAACCAGTCAGCGCACTCAAAATGCAAATAGGACATTTCAGTTACACTGTAAACGTTTGATGATAAAACCTATGGGGATTGCATATTTAAGTTCTATAAATGTAGGAGTGGATAAGGGTCAGCCGACTATTAAACATGTTCATTCCCATTTCCGTTTCAACAAGAAAAAAATAACAACATTAAAAGCTAACATATCAAATATTAGTGTATCCAGGTCAATCAAAGTTTCCTAAGTAAATATTATGATGATTTCTGTGTAACACTAAGACTGCTAAACAAATCGTCCCTTCACTGGGGCACTAAACATCAGTTTTACAACAGTTTTAGATAAAGAACAGAGCAAGTTACTTACCAATCTCTCAGACATCGGTGTTTTGTCTGACGCTGGTAGGTGCTGCTCTAAGGCCAGCACAATACAGTTGGCTATGATGGTGGCTAGGATCATGTACTCAAATGGAGTGATAATGTTAAGGAAAACTGAAGAATACACATATGTACATGCACACGTAACCATTCCAATTATCAAAAAGTATCAATGTTGCAGAAATACCACAGGACACATCCAGGGAGAGGTGAAATTACTGAGTGAGAAATTCATACTGATACTTAAAAAAGGTATGTTGACAGTATGAAGCAGCAAGATTTCACAGTTACAAAACTCAAGTTTTCACTGCATTTATGATACAGTGTTACAGCCAATGTCAGATAGTGTTGCTTAATCCAGAACGACAGACCTACAGTTTCATTTCAGTCTTATCACTCTGTACTGAGGCACAGACAACAGCAGCCTCTGTATAATGCAGCAACAAACAATGAGTTTGAGAACAGGGTGCGGTCTCAATCAGAGTCTTGCCCCAATGTCAACACGCTTTGCTAGCTAGCTGGCTATTCATAAACTCACAAGCCTCTCTGAGGACTTCAGGGCAGTGTGAAATCACTGGCTTCTATAAAAACTTGACATGTTTTGTAGGACTGGGCTCACCTAACAATTACTTTTCAACACTGCATTGGAAACACCTCAACACTGCCTTCAAGATCACAGTAAATGCAAGTATGTAACAGCAGATTTGTTGCAATATCGTTGGGATGGTCAACAGCAGCTTAATCATCAGCAGTGGAGGATATTTTGCTGTTGAGAAACCAAAGCGCTCACAAGATTCTCCGTAGCACTACCGGTTTTCTCCTCTCCTACTAATGTGTCTCTGTTGTGTTATTAGCGTAGCCATTCCAGAATTCCCTGAGGGCGGCACAAGTTCTGCAAGGAGGAGGAAGGCCTCAAGAGAGTGATCTGGCCAATGGACCACAGCCACTGGCCTCCAGCTGCTCGGGGGCACAATAGATCACGTTGCAGTGTTGCAATGATTGCTCTGCACCAGGATAAATGGCTTACTGATGCACTGCAACGTCTAGGCATGATAAATGCCCATCCCACACTGAGGCTAACCAGCCAGTGACTTAAGTGGGTCCATTACACAATTTGGTAGGAGTTAGTTGCAACACCTCCAATGCTATGAAATGTGTGACATGACTGTCAACCTGAGACCGAATCAACACACGCAACTCGACAGGTGATGAAATCGCTTTCACTGTCACGTGACTTGGTCACAGAAGTAGGATCAATCATGAAAAAAACACCTACTGGCAAACATTATGGATTTGCGCCGGCATCCTGTTGCGCTTTTTTGCCACCGTTTGTTTGTTTGGCGTCACGCCCGGACAGACCGCAAAAGGCGCCGAGTGCAGCATAGAACGAGCGACAGGATCAGCACCATGGACAGCGCCACACTCAGCATAGAGGCGTGACAACAAGACAAACTCCGATTTTAAAAAGAAACGGGAGACACTCTATACTAACGTTACCTGGCATTATCCCAAAAATAACTAATCCTACTACAAATTCCAACCGTGCTTCGTAGCCTGAGCATTGGGGGGGACGGGGGTGGAGGGCTGCATCCAGGTATTTTGTAACCACTTTTCACTATCTTACGAAAACAGAGGCAAGTGACACTAAAATCGGACAGTTATTGAAATTTGAGTGGAGAAATGACATCACCAAACTGTAGTATAAAATCTGTTGCACCACATTCAATCTGCCACAACAAGCCAAAGACTATCCATCACGGCAATTCCCGACGGGTTTGTCTGTGGTGACTGCCAAGTCGAGCGTTGTTGCCAAACTCCCTGCTGGCAACGTGTCCTTTGGTATTTCTTCCCCAACATATTTGACCAATTCGAGTGCGATTCTATCCAAGAAATGTGAAATACCCGTAAACACACCTGCAACCATAGTCTGCACTTTGCAGCACACCAGTCAAACGATAAAGTTGATTGACTCTTGGTGTGAACGACACAGGATGACACTGGGTCACTCTGTGCAACATGTATGCCGAATTGCTAGGATTTAATCATCTTACAAAACAACAACAACAACAAACAAACTAAAATTGGGCCATTTCGAGGGAGAGAAACGCATTTATATACGGACTGAATCCAATCCATGTGCGATACGACACAGATGAGCCTGTAAAACTGTCTTACTGCGGAAGGATATGGCCATTCTGTGATCTTTTTGGCATATTTCCGTATGATATTATCCTCACTGAAGATGAACAGAGAGCGGTTGACGGTGAGGCAGTTCTGTTTGACTGGGATAGGGTTGTAAATGGCCATGGTCCTGGCTCGTTGAGCCATTGTCTGCTTGTACACCCGCTGCCCCCCCGGAGGGCCCGGCGGCCGAATGGCCCCTCTGGGCGAGCCCGCGGGACAGCCGCCTCCATAGCGGGTGGACAGTTCATCTTCAAAGCGAGCCATTCTAGAATAGCGCGGATCTTGCCGGAGAAACCAAATCTGACACCAAAAGCGAGATGAAAGAGAAGCATCACAACACACACAGTAGTCGAGTCCCCCAAGTCTTTTAGGTGTGTGATACGTCCGAGAATACAAAATACATTCACAACAAAATAAAGAGAGAGGGTCTTCTCTTCATCGACGTCAGTCTGTTATCTCCTCGTCTCTTTCTTGGCCCATCGCTCCTGATTTCCCGACATAATACGCTTGAAAGTTATTGAGTTCAGATTCCATGATGCATCATTTCGTCATGGGTGTATCTCCCCCCGCGGTCTTCTGATGTGGCAAAATGAAACGGCGCTACAAGTCAAAGCCACTGAAAAACACGACCAAGCTCACCGCCGCAGGACAAACATGAGGATCCGTCACGCCGGGAGTTGATTGTAGATTTCCGTGGAATAGAAAATCTCAACTAATGGCAGACGCATAGCCCGTTTCAGTCTTTCGCGATCAAGTCGTTCCAGTCACTGCGTTGTAATCTCAAAAAAAAAAAAAGTACTTGGAAGCCTCGCCCATAGGTCTACCTTGAGAAGCGCACGGCGCAGTCACTTTCCTTGATTTATTTATCAGTGTGGTGAAGATGCGCGGCCGCGGCAGCTTATTTCCGCTCACTGGCCGATAATCTAAATGTACAGATACACCACTTTCTCCACCGCTCCTTCTCCACAGACCACACGTGACAACCAGACGCCAGCCAGTGGCTCCACTCGGACCAGCCCTGTTTCCATAGCAACAGGGAGGTGAGGCCACACCAAATATCACGCAGCGCGGAATGCAGAAGTACATCAGAGGCGCCGGGAAAGAAGGAAGACAATTACTATCAATATATGAATGGATAAAAGCACAAAAAGGAAAACTCGACTTGATAAAAAGAGTTTACCAATAATCTGACAATTGTGTTTGGTAAGACGTTCACTTCCGGTTGTTTCAAAAGTAAAATCATCCACCGCATCGTTGAGTAACGTTTGAGCCTACAAAATGAAGGCGTCGTGGGGGTCAATAAGCATTACTAAAAAAAAGGTTTTACAGATTAAATCAAACGGGGCGTGCGAGAGTGAATCAGCTGACCAAAAAAATTATGTAACAGTGCAGAAAATTAGTAAGACGAAAATCAAAGCAGTTTGACTCACCGGACTCGAACAGTTGGGCGTTTTCAGATATAAAAAAGTGATTCATTAGATTTACTTTCATATACTGTACATCCGATACATAGAAAATATTTCGACATTTTTCTTTTCAAACAAAACACACAAGAACATCTGGATCAATACGGTGTTACATTATGCAAGTCTTCCCATCTTGGCCCCAAGTTTTGTCCTATGGGGATGGGATGCTAATTCTAGATTTTTTTTTATTTTTTGCACAGAATTATCAGTATAATCTGTACATATTTGAGCAGTGAGTCACCATCACTTTGTTTATAGCTTCCAAAATCCCATATGGACAGAGAGTTAGAAAATTTTAATTCCCACCCATGTCAGAAAATCGTCTCGAAAAGTATTTGTTCTAAAGAGGTGAAGTTACTCTCAAACTGTCCCCTGCATCATCATTTATATTCATTGCCCATTGTATATACAAGCCTAAGTGCAATACTTTCAAAGATATTGTAGATAAACATAGTTTTTTTTTGTTATCATTTACATAACATAGCTTTGCTGTACCAACCCCAATCAACAACATTGATGCAGAAAGATTGGATGGCAGTATCGACTATAAGCAAGGATATAGGGGAGCCAAACTACTGGCAGCAGCTGGATCAGCTCATGTTAAGGCCAAATCAGTAAATTTGGTTGACCTTAGACCTGTTGACTATTTCAAAGATTATGGCAAGCAAACTTGGAGAGGCTGGCATGAACAGTAAGGAAGCAGCAAAGTTGTTCTGTGAGAAGAGAGAGAAAGGAGACAAGGAACAAGCAAAAGCAGGAAAGACTTTAAAACAGAAGTGAGGTACAGTAAGGTCGGGATACAACACTGTCTCTCTCTTGAACAAGTGAACTGTTCAGATAACAACCCGATACCTTCATCGGCTTTGTCCTTACGGGTTTTTGGAGCCAAACAACCCCAAAAAATGATCCTGTTGACGTTTATTACATGTATATTTTCATTTTCCATACAAACATTTAAGATTTTCCCAAATTCTTGAAATAACACCTCCCCCTAATTTAAGGACTGTGGCCTCTGAAACATACTCAACAACCATGTAGCAAGAGGTCACGTGTTCACATTCCATCGATGAATTCCTTCCAACTCAAAGGATTTAGATGTTGAGCTAAATATGGGCTACGCTTTGTGAACGAAACACAACATCGAACGATTCTCAAGTCAACCAAGTGAAAATGCATTACACCTTTATTTGCATTAGTACAGGTGGCATTAGGAATGTGAGGTGCATGAACGACTCTCGTCACTATGCAGAGCTGTTTGTCATCTTATCATCATGCAAAATCATGCCATAGGGGAACACTTAAAAATGTGTTAAATGGCTGTTTAGACAAGTTGACAGGAAGTATGGGTACAAATCCAACCCATGAAAACTTCAGTTCAGTCCACTAACTCAGTTGAGGGGGCATTTGCTGATCACAATACTTTTTCCTTGTAGGCAGCGGTGGCTCAGTTTGCACAGGACTTTGTTTGGGATTGGAACGTGGCCAGTTCGAGTCCCGAGCCATGGCTCCTATCCCCATCACACTCCCGATGCTGTACTGACTGTGCTTGTGCATGTCATCCATTTTATTCGATGTATGTACTGTATGAGGATGTTTAACAGATATCCCCCATGGGGGATCGATTCAGGTCTAGTTTTCTTTCAATGTGATAATGTCCAGTCCATTCAGTGCCGTCAAGTTTGTTCGTAACTTGGATCCCACGCTGACAGGACAATTTGGAAGTCTGTCCACTGGTCCGATGACCAGCATTTGGTTTATCTGTGTGCACTGCCTTTATCCGTGAGAAAGCATGTGCAGTACATCAGATATGAGAGTGACACTTCACGTTGTGGCGTGCGTCGACAAAGTGAAGGAGACTCGGGTACACAGTTATCTGGTAGAAGATGCATGGCGACATTCTGGAGAGCCACATTTGCAAGTGATGTACTTGCTCTTGACCTTCCAGTAATGATCCCCGTAATCAAACCTGGCAGGAAATTAAAAGGAGACAATTTGTTTTCTCGATGCCTGATGCTTTTTCTTGATCTAATCTACAAAATTCGCACAGGGCAAAGTCTGAAGTCATACTAGCAGCCAAGCTCAGTACAAATAAGCGTTCCGGTGCTCCCCTTCACTCACCCAATCTGTTCTCCAGCTTTGATGGGCCGGCTTGAGAAGAAGGCAATGCGAGGGAAGCGCAGGTCCTGGTGCATGGTGAACACTCTCACAGCCAGCAAGTTTGGCACGCACAGGTGGTTGATGAAACGGCCGACGTTTCCAAAAAGTCTTGCGTCAATGCAGTGCATGTCCCCTACCTGATCAAAAATAAGAGAAAAGGGATCCTAACATGGCCGCTCCGTTTTGAAGTTTGCCATCTATGCTAGTAAAGCATGCAATAACGACAACGTCGCTTTGTAAAAAAACATAAAACAAAACAAACAGAATAAAACAAAACACACGACAATGAGGTAAAGTCGAGAAAAGCAGTGACTCAGAAGCAGACTCCACAGCACCATCTTATGACCACAGTGTGGTCATACAACGAGCTTTAGTTTACATCGGGGGTGACCAACCATTTTGAGATTGAGGGCTGCTTTGTGAGCACTGTGTAGTACACAGGGATGATAATAACAATAATAATGTGGTAGTTGTTGAAATGCTGTGTGAAGAGATTGCACACATCTAAATGGAAATTATTCCCCCATTTAAGAACATGTCATATATTTGAAAATATGTTTCGCAAATGCCTCAAATGGTCCTTATGACTTCGGTGATGACGAGCATAGAGCAGCTTTTATAGCTTATTCATTCCAGTCTCTACTAACTTCGGAGAAACTACGACTAAAATCTTACAAAACAATGGGGAGAAACTGCAGAGATTGGAATTAAGAGCTGCTTCTTTTGTCATCTCATGAGTGGTGGTTTACTGTCCACAGTAAACTGCATACTCTTGGCAACCTTTGTTTTCTATCATCCAGATGAACTGTTGAGTATTTGTCACCTTATTGTCCAATGTGAAAAGAAAAGAGTCATTCTCTCTTTTATCAGCCTCAGCATCGGTTATGATCTCCCCAACATACCTGTTTAGAGAGATAAAACATTTAGGATGCCATCCTCTGCCATGTCATATTTTCTAGGTGACATGAAATGCAACATTGTGTCCTCACTCGCAAATAAAGGTTCCTTGTGGAATATCCTGCATGGAGCGGACTCCCCAGCCCATTGTTTGTGTTTTATAAACCTGCAGCCGGGCTCTGCAACAAATAATAACCAGACAATCAAGAAATGCAGCAATACACTGACAAGGAGCAAATAATAAAAAAAAAACAACATATTGACACACACTGGCTGTGCTCTTATGAACAGCAGCAAGTGAAGAAGAATGTGAATCACGAATACTTTCTTGAAAAACTTTATCGCGAAATACTTCACTGATCGGTGGCAGCTAAAACATTATCTGCCACTTCTTTTTGGGAAGAAAAGGAAACAGGTACACAGATAAAAAGGTCAATATGCATAATTAAATTTCCAATTCTTTCTGTAAACATACACTCCCACCACTTACCTCATTCCATTTTGAACTACCCGATTCCTGCAGGTCCTCCAGCAGGAGCAGAGATGGTTACACTCAAACAGCACAGGAGGCTCCCTCTGATAAAAGTCATGTGACAGTCGACCCTCCTACATCGAGTCCAGCCGATGCAGTAGACAGAAAAAAATTGATTCTCTCTTTAGAAAAGGTTTATGATAGTTTAATGCTCCACTTACAAGTGTAATAAATCAAAAATCTCCTAATGAACATCCCCTGCTGTAATTCTCTAAAATGTCAAGTAGCAAATTAAGTGCTTGAATGAAAAAAAGGACAGAGTGTGATGATCAAGACAAATGGAAATGGCTGAAGTCCACAGATGTATGCTTTTTTGCGAGGAAATTAAGAGATAATTTCAGGTAGCCATTAGCAGTAATGTGTTAGGATTGCGACAAAGCCTCAAAAACATGTAATGGACGGATTTTAAACCAAGTGAAACTAATTATTTCGGCTTCAGTTTACTGCAAAAAACACATTTCAACAGACAGTGAGCGAGCAAAGAGTGTGAACTTACACTGTCGTACCAACATCGCAGACTGAGTTGTCCACACATGCAGGTGCTGGAAGAACAGTCATCTTTACAGCTGCAGTTCTGAATAGAGAATAAAGGTAGAATAAAGGTGGATTGAGCGCTGGGGAACTGTGAATATGACTCCCTTTACACCAGTGCCTCATTTTTTTCTATTGGATGTTCCCTATTACACGTTTCGAACAAAACCACATCAACTTAGGCCTAGATTTTTCACCTTTTAGCCAGATGGCAACATCAAATGGCAGAATTCACCAGTAGATCTGAGAAAGCTCACCAGACTGGTTAAGATTTATTATTGCTGCCTTGACTCAGAATCAACCACAATGTCGTTCACACCAAGATGACCATTGTTTTGAGTGAGTCCTGTGAACATGGATCATGCAGACACAGATGCTTCTTACCTGTAAGTGAGTTATATCCTTGTCTACATTTAGTGGGGAGGTGACACAGCTGTCTGGGATGTATTTGAAGTTTTCAGGGCAGAGCTCACTGTCTACACCATTAACACATGTGATAGGAACTGGCTCATAACCTCGAGAAATGTCTCTGGGATAAAGAGAATACATGGATTTTAAATTTACAAACAGGTATAAAGAACTGTTTTACACACGTTGTACCACAAGATGAAATTGTTTTCCCACACAAGGCTGCATATGCTTTAAGAAAACTTTCATTCAAACTTGCCTGCTGAGTAGCCGTTCCCCGTGGCTGTCTCTGCCCCTCCTGGCATCGGTTAGCCTCTTATTGGTGCTTAGGGCTGTCCACACCTTGGAACCATGCACACAGCAGTCCAGTGCAGTCTGGCCTTCCTTGTTTCTGTGACTGACATCAGCTCCACGAGATAGAAATAATCTGTGAAGCAACATAAACATTGAAAAAGAAAATCAGAACAATAAAATCTCAATGGCTGATGATCATTTGTGTAATGGATAATTCTACATGAGTTGGAGGGTGAGTATGAAATTGTGACATCTAAATATGTTGGCATAAGAAGAGGCAAGATCAACTGCCCTCCAAGACCCTTTGTATAAGCCCCTTATATCTGAATTTGCAATCTCATCTGCAATTCAAGTGGGCAAAAACATGTGTACATATACCGTATTGTCACACATTTTTTTCAAAGTTTGGCTGGGGGTGCGACTTAAACTCAGATGCGACTTTTATGTGAAATTATTTAAAGTACATCATTTTACAGGTTTGTTACTGTCACACTGACAACCACGCGGTAGCACTAAGGGCTTGTATATCAGTATCTAATACTTCTATACGACTATAATTTCAATATCATGGTAATATCAGTGCTGTTTCCTCTTCGGCGCAGAGCAGGAAGTGGTGCTTCATCTACCTCCATAGTAGGCTGAGTTGTTCAGATGCAAGAATTCAATGATTTTAGCGACTTGGAGTGAGATTGAGGGTTTGGTACACTTGTTAGAGTGTTTTTATGGTTAAGTTATCCGAATTGTTGTTGCGTTAACATGCCAGACACCTATTCAGTTCATGTATTCAGGAGGTTCTGAGTATGTCTCGTGCAGCTGAAAAACCAATGAGCTAAACTAGTATTCCACACTAGTGTGCTACACTAGCATGCTACGCTGGTGTGCTACATGGCTACATGTCGAGTCAGCATGTTTTTCTCTGTTCTATTTTTATTATTACAACTTGCCTTTGAAGACTAAATGTCTGTTCTTGGTCCTGGATTTAGCAAAATAATTTCCCCAGACAATGTAACTTATAGCCCAGTGTGACTTATCTTATTATTCCACATCGACGTATAGCCTGGGAAATACGGTACATATTTTGGTTGGTCATTTCTTATTAGATATTACATTAGAAGTAAATGTAGTTATTTCATAATTTTTCAAAGCCTAGAGCAGGGGCGCTCACGGCGATCGCTATCTAGTAGTTGATCACGAAGGTCGTGTGGGTAGATAGCATGGCAGTGTTGGAAAAAAAAAGAAGAAGACTACCACATATATATATATATCAAAGAGATCTACCTTGCCAAAAATAAAATAAATAAACATTAGAAAAATACATACAGTATATATGTATATTTTTGGGGAGGTAGATCTCTTTGACTTGGCCCTTTTGACAGTAGCTCGGGAGCCAAAAAAGTGTGAGCACCCCTGGTCTGGTGGCTTACCTAAGGAAAATGCCAGGAGCATTAACCTACCACACTTCTAAATCATTAGTGTCTCTTCCCAGACTGCACACTCACGTCACACAGTCGTGGTGGTTTTCTCTTGCGGCAACATGAAGTGCAGAGTCTCCGTGAATGTTTGTGGCATTAAGGTCACAATGAGCCTCAAGCAGAGCCTGAGCAATGTCATCACAACCTGACAGAGCTGCCCAGTGCAGATAAACGTTCTCCTCCTGAACAGAGAGCATTCAGTGAGGGCTTGTGACAGCACAGTAGAGATGATCTTGTAGCAATGATCATTTGTTACAGGATTACGTCACATAAACTGCTAAATCCACGCTCTTTGCAAAAGTAACAAAGCAATGCCATTTAGGGTGCATGCTGTTCTTTAAGCACTAGCAGAGTAAATACTGTATACACTCTAATATGAGACTTAAATACCATTTGTCTAAACTGTGGAAATGGAATAAAATATGACAGTTTTCTTATCAGTAACACCAAATCATTACACAATTAAACGGATTCCAGTTTGACTTCAGTCTACGTTTGTGTAAACGTGAATTAACTGTGACTCTACTGTATATGGAATAAGACCTTAAGCACTGTAATCTGGGCTGACCTTGTCCCTGATGTTAACATCGGCCCCCTTGGCGAGCAGAAGGTGAACCAGCTCCTTATGTTTGTACTCTATGGCCCAGGTAATGGCAGTCCAACCACCGTCATCCTGCCCAGACAGGAGCACATCGAACGACAGAAAAGATAAAAAAGGCAATTTCACTTTGAGTCTGGCACTTGCAGTCACATGCAATTTAAACTGCAATCTGTCTGCCTGTTTGACATAAAGAGGTGTGATAACGGTTAGAGAAGGCTGAATGTGGAAACAGTAACATGAGCGTGTGTGATTAAAAAGGTTTGTGTGTGATGTGTGTTTTCACCTGACTGTTGATGTATTTAGATGCCTTGGACAGCAGATGATGGACTACATCATAATGTCCAAGTTTTGTTGCCATGTGGAGACAGGTGAAACCCATCAGATTCTGAAAAGAAAAAAAAGGCTTTAACACAGAGCAGCTGTGCCATTTCTAGTCATAATTAACAAAACCATTCTGATGGTGTCTTAACACCACAAAGTTGAGTTTAGCGCTTATGGACAAAACCGATTGAACAGAATGTGGCTGTCAATCCCAGATCTGCTGTGTTTTACAAATAACTAATGTGTAGGTGCACTTTTTCTTTCATACCAACTAATATTGGTGGTAGAATTGTAAGCAGGAATCATGGAGTCCAAAAGACCAAAGGTTCAAATATTAGCAGTTGCTTTTGCTGTGAATTTTTTATGGGCGAGGTTTTCATTTTATTGCACATTTTTAAATGGGAGCATAACAGAAATGAGCAGGGTTGAGTCTAGATTCAAATATTTTATTCATCACATCCTCATTGGATATGCAGTGAAATGAAAGAGGCAATGCTCATTAAATTTGCAGATTACTTGTTTTTTGGGTAATGGTTTACAGTTTGTGATTCAGATCAGAGGATGAATAACAAAAGCAGAGTATCACCCATTGCACTAACCTTGTGGCCGATACCTGCACCAGCTCTGAGCAAGTATTTCACCGTGTCCAAATGGTTGTTCTCACAGGCGACCATCAATGGTGTTTGCTGCTCCTCATCAAACATGTCCAGGTTGGCTCCAGCCTGTAATCATACATCATGTACAGCAGTCTGGATTCATTGCATAGTAGGTCTAGACCAGGGGGGGTCTAATTCATTTTCACCGTGGGCCACATAAAAGCCGTTGCCCTCAAAGGGCCAGATGTAAATGGAAACTATAAAGTAGGAATAAATATGGTAAACAGTAAATAACAAATACTCATTAAGAAATATCTAATATTGACTACGGTATTTACTATTTTTGCAAGTACCGTCAACAAATAAAACATTCGCATCGGCATAGATGTAAAAATACGTTATGTCTTTGCACTATTATGCTGAATGTATTTATCAGGTAAAAAACCTCAATTGATCACCACCACTTAATAATCAGTCATCAAGTTAACAAGCTGGTTCCTTCACTTGGTCTGCGCTGGTGTTACTGATAGACTGACATTTCAAAAAATATACTCCTGGTCTGAGCACAGCAGCGATCACTTTGCCAGTAACATAATCCAGTATGCATCATTATGGGAGAGGTCATTTGTGGGTCAATGCACTTTTACATGAGGAATAGATTTATATTGAGGCAATCATTCAAGCACTGAACTTGCACTCAACTAATACTAAAGGAATGTCCAATATTACCAAACACTATCCCTTTACATTTTACAAGTTGTCCACATATGATTATTCCTTTCCTGTGTGGTATATGTATGCACTGCACTTCATTTGACTGTATGATTGGCTGTGACAAACTAAAAGATTTGCTGATGAAAAAGTTAACTTTCAGGGTTTTGCTGTAACTAAATTTGCCTCAGGAAAGTTCATCTTCTTGCTCGTTGCCCCGACTGAGCAGGTCCTTTACTCGTCTGCTGTTTGTGAACAATGTGAATACAGTCACTAATGGTATCAGCCAGGGTGTCCTGTCATGAGCAGGGCTATTCTGAAAAAAGAAAACTGAATGGCATTTTATCCATCACTTGCAAATGAAACTCCACATTCCTCACCTGGACAAGCATGTGGCAGATTTCTTGGTGGCCCCCGGCAGCAGCTGCGTGAAGAGGAGTTTGTTTGTTTTGGCTCTCCATTAAAAAGTTAGGGTCCTTTCCTGCAACTGAAAAGCATAGATTCCAATGTTACATCATAAACTAGCCCAAGCTGAGATAACAGTCCATTGCAACATATGCTAGACCAAAAAATCAAGAGTCACATTGGTTTCTACTGACCTAAAAGATGAACGACATTCTGCAGTTCACCTTGTTTTGCAGAGATGTAGAGCTGCTTTGCTGGGTACTTCACCTTGTTGGGATTCAAGCTGGTGACAGTATAGAGCTTGTCATGCAGCAGTGGTAATATTTACATCAAAGAGAAACAACTCACACCAAATGGACAGACGTACTTTTCATCATCGAGAGCCATCAGGATGCCTTCAAGAGACTCTTTGGGTACTTTATCTGCAGGATTCACAGCATCAGCTTTTGACCTTGACAAGAAGAATGGTTGGGATGTAAAATATATCAAATATTTCCAACAATGCACTTCTAAGAATTTCACAGATGGGAGGATTCAGGCACCTGGTTTATAACGGATTCACATAGACTGCTTAGGTACTATACAACTGTAAAACTGACAATTACATAGAACAATTCATCATTTGAAAGAAGATGTCCTGCAACAAATATAGTAAAATGCAGTCAAACGCCTGAAGACTTAACTTGGGAATTAACTGAACAGGCGTACAGTAAATACACTCACAGACAATGAAAAGTACGCATGTAGGAACCCAATTGCTAAAGAGTGACTTAGGTTCTTCTTGAGCATTTACCTGTTAGGGCTGTCATCTCTCACTTTTTGTGGCTGACTGGTCTTTTTAGCTCTCAGTATCTGAGGTATTGCAGGTGCGACTTCCACTGGTGGCAGGGTGGGCACAGTGGGCACAGCTGGCAGTGATGGTCCGGGAGTTGACTTGGGAACGGAGGGCGACGGCTCACCCTTTGGCAGCGTGACTTCCTTTGCCCTGCTGGCATCCTCTCCACAGTGAGGGCAAAATCTGTGATCCTTCAAGATGGAGGCGCAGTCCCGGTGAAAACGGTGCGAGATGGTGCCATATGGCCTGCACTCCATGAAAGTGCCCTGTGGAGAGGACAAAGAAAGCACTGAGTTCAACTGTAACACTTCCATTTTGCACAAATTCAGTGCTTATCTTCCAGAGAGAGGCAGATGACATACCGAATAGTAAAAATACTAACTATCGACGAAATGTTACTTGTATGTCTTTCACTCACCACCCTGCAGAAGAGCCCACAGCCTGGACAGCAGTGATGCTTCACCATTCCCGCACGATGGTCCTCACACAGCACCAGTAGATGAACTGTGTTGGAGGGTCGCATCATTTCCTGTTTCATTACTCGCCTCTGGCAGCGGTTCAGCTGTAGAGAGATATCAGAGATCATTTGCCAGGCTATTCTCTTGTGGAAATAATAATAAAATAATAATAATAATAATACA
>OMPJ01039774.1:0-16102 GCA_900312935.1 Carapus acus | reverse complement strand
GGGAGCGATTGGAGCAGACGTTCACATCCATTTGGGGTAGCAATCTGTATTAAAAGCCCACCGCCGCATCGATCCGGCCAACTGTCCTCCACGTGTACGTGTGTGTGTGTGTATGTGTATGTGTGTGTGGTGCCAGGTTGGATATCTGCACCCGTCGTCCGCTGACAGCTGACCGGAGTACTTCTGAGTGATGCGTTCGAGGCCGCTCGGTCACGATGAGCTCATTCGGATTGAGTCGGTTTCTTGGATGCAACACAGGTTTGGTCCGTTGAAGGCGTCCTCTTAGGCTCAGCTGGTCGGGACCCACAGCAGGACTTATTTTCCACACCTCAATCCGTCTTTGTCGTCCAGTTTAAGGGTTGTTGAGAGGTAGAGGTGTCGATCAGGGGACCGTTCAGGAGCGTACATCTAACCAGGTAAAGATCCGTTGCAGAGCCGAAAGCAGGAAATTCGTGTAATTTCAACAGTTAATTTGGTGAGAATCGTCAAAATTGTGGTGAGACACACACGCATCCTATAGAAAATACTATACAAACATCACACACACGCACAGCAGCAGCATTCTTCAGCGCACAGTTCATCGCGTTTCCTCTTAAGTGTTTTTCCTGCAACATCCTGCTGACAAACAAACAAAGTGGGACAGAAACCGAGTTAACACACACGCATGGGCGTGTGCGCGCACACACACAGAAACAAACAAACAAGCAAAAACAAGTGAGCGTTCAGCGTGACACCCAGTAAAGCTCGGGCCCGGCTGGCACTTTGCTGAGCACAACATTTGTCCGGCGGTAATGGCAGGCGCTGGCGCCCTGGCAGCGGGCAGCAGAACCAACAGCCTGCAACAATTTCAAGTGTTCGCCGTCAACAGAAACTCAACAGAGAGCTAATGAAGCGCAGCAGCAGCTTGCGGGGCGGAGCAGTCGCTCCGAAAGGCTCCATCATTGGCGACTAAATGATTAAAGTCTGTCTGTCCCGAGGCTGCAGGCTATGATTGGGATCAGTGTTCAACATCGAGGAGAGCGGGAGGCGAAAAAGACAGAAACAAAAAAAAAAAAAAGGACAAACACGCTGGCGCTGGACTGCTTCATTTTCATTCCCCTGTATGAATCTAATGCCTGAGCAACTATCAATAAAATAAACAACAGAGCCCCAGAGTCATGAAAATACAATCCTGTGCAAAAGAAATGAGAATAAAAAACACAACCATCATCACAGTGAGAGATAAATGGAAGGATAACCCAGGACAGTCCAGACCAACTCTGAGTATTGTTTGTTGTGGACTTTTTGCTAACTTTCTGAAAAAAATAAATAAACATTTGACAATCTCACACACACATCATGTAGGCCCATTCATACACACATTCATGATGTTAGCTGTGGGTTCAAACCACATAAGGACCATCAACCTCCTCACCTAGAGCAGACAGACACTCAGTGCCATGCTCAAGGGCACGTCTCTGGAATTGTACTTGTGATCCCTTCAATCCTTTACATCAGTGGTTCTTAAATGGGGGTACGCGTACCCCTGGGGGTACGTGGAGGTACTGCAGGGGGTACGTGAAGCTTTTCAAAATATCTTTAAAAAATCTTTAAAGTGCAATCTTCTTTTTTCTGATCCTAAAAGAGGTAACGTTTATTTTTTTTGTGAGCAAATCTTTATTTATTAAGTTAGTTTATTTCGTAAACCAAATATCATTTATTTATAATTAAGTTATAGATTTATTTCTGTGAACACATTTTAGTTATTTATGTAGATATTTAATTTTGTACCATTACAGAGACCAATATAAATTAGCAGCGTTTTGCATATTTCAGTTTTGACTGGTTTTATGCCTTCCTGGTGGTCACCGTCTTCTGTTTTTCTTTTTTGTTTCTACATGCAATGTTTGCAATATGGATGTATTTGTCAGGTTCACTGATATAAGTTGTTTGGCTTCAATAAATCAGACAGTGATTTTACAGCACTGTACCTCTTTTTACTTCTAAAAATGTTTTGCCCGTGTCAGGGGGTACTTGACTAAAAATATATTTTTAAGGGGATACATCACTGAAAAAAGTTTGAGAACCACTGCTTTACACTGTCTCTGACTCTGTCCCTGCTGGGCCAAATCGGTCCCCAACGCACTCTCGAAAACCATCTCAGGGTTGACGAAATCAAGTTGGAGTGAGCGACCAGTTCTCAGCCTGCAGCTGCGGAGACGTTATCCGGGCGGGAGCGCGAGGAAACGTCACGCCGGTGTTCAAAACCATCCCCGAGCCTCAAAACCGCGGCCCGCTGAGTGTGTCAGGCTGCCTGCAGCGCTGCGATTGGCTGCGAGATTAGACGGCCCCTCGCCGCCGTTTCCAGCGTTTGACTTTTTCCATCACCGAGCGAGACTCCTCCTGATGACTCATTCAGGAGATTCTCGTCTCCCGTCCAAACGCTGGAGCCGCGCCAGCTGCCAATCACCTGGAGCGGTGCGTCAACGGGGGCGGATGGAGCCGCGAATCCACATCCTGCTGCCAGCTTCAGAGGCCGCCGGGCGGGACGGAAACACAGACACCCGTCCAGCGGAGGCTCCTGCTGCGGTCAAGGGTCATCCTCACCATCTCAGATTAATCTCATCCTCTTCTCAGGCTGGTTCCTGCAGCCTGGTGCGACCCGCAACTCTATTTCCATCCGGGCACGTCTGATAGCTCCCTAAGCGGTATTAATCATAAATCCTATGTGATGATTCCACCTCTCGGAATCGTCCGCTACTCCTTAGCGATCTTTTCCCAACTGTTCCCAGTCGGTGCCACGCCTCCGCAGCCTGCAAATCCCGCCGCTGTTTCCCATGCAGGTGCTGGAGCGGAGCGGCGGCGTGAATGCCGATGGAGCCATTGTAATAAGGTCTTTGAAGAAGACAACACACTGATGCTGAATCATAATGGGAGAATTCCCCTTTGAATCCAGAGACCTTGGACCCTGCATTTCCAACCCCCACTACACACACACACGCACACACACACACACACACACACACACACACGCCTCTCCCTCCTATAAATTTCAAATGAAAGACGAAAATCTGGTGTGGAAACATTTACCTTTACAATTCCGGTGCAAATATACATCAAAACACATTATTCTGTGCAAACACAAAGAGAGAGATGCAAAGAGAGGGATACAAAGATACAAAGCGATACAACAGTAAAACCTATGCTGATTGCACATCAGTAAGAGTAAATACAGCTGTGTGTGTGTGTGTGTGTCTGTGTACATGCACACATCATAAATATGTGTGTGTGTGTGTGTACAAATTACAGCAACTGAGCAACGTGTCGAGAAGATGCAGACTGATAAATATAAATATCGGCATATCTTTCTTTCTCTTTCTCACAAACTAGCACACACACACATGCTCCATCTTTTAATATCAGACAGGTCTTAGTTGACACGGAAGGTTTCTGCTCGGCGCTGTGTGTGATGGAGCCAAGCGTGGGAAAACAGCGAGGCGGCAGGCCCAGCAGGGAGGAGGCCGGATTACTGGTTTAGTGAAGAACTGCAGCAGGTTTAGTCCAGGCAGGGATTGTGTGTGAGTGTGTGTGTGTGTGTGTAGAAGCAGGTGGGAGCGAAGCACCGATGCTGTAGCTGTGGATGCAGAGGTTATGAAACATCTTCACAGACTCCTGTCTGCGCCAGTCTAAACACACACACACACACACACACACACACACACACACACACACACACAGAGGCCGTCAGTGGCTTGATACACACCGGTGCCTCATACAGCCAGATATCGGCTCTGAGCTGAGAAAAACAACATATCTGCAGAATATCAGCATTTGCAGAGGAAACAGCAGCATGTTTGAAAATAAACCAACCTGGAGGTGACAGAGATTTACCGAATATAAACGTTTGTGATGAAACTCACAACATCAATACGTGGTCAATATGTAAACCTCCAACAGTCCCAGATGAGATTGCCCAGATATTAAATGATCTGTGATGCATTGATGTCGTTATTGCGTAGGAGGAGAGGCAAACGAGGGGAGGCTTTGTGCGTTTGTGTACCGATGCTTCCTGCACAGACAGGAAACTCAGAGTGAGCCCGACGCCGCCTCTGCCTGTGTGTTTATGAGTCAGTCCTCAAGTCAGCGCCGCATTATTATGGAGCGATGGTTTTGATTTAAAGCGATGCTTCAAAATAAACACAAGCATGGATGCACAGATATCAAATGCACCTCATCCAATCCAGATGCAGTTTCACTTATATTTCTTTGATGGGGTGATATCACGACGTATGACGCGCACACAGACATTCACACACACACACGTACACACACGCTGGGAGGCAGGCAGGCACATGCGCACACACACACACAGCCTGAACGGGCCTCTAGTCCACTCGAATTTCTATTTACAGTGTTTCATGTTGATTCAAATCTTGATGCAAACAGTTTACTAAATAAAAGACTCCAGAGGTGTGTGCGTGTGTGTTTGAGTGTGTGTTTGAGTGTGTGTGCTTGAGCACAAATGTAGCGTTGCCACATTGAATGATTGCAGCTATGTGAAAGACATCCAGCTTATTCTCTTTTAAATGTGTGTATCTTTTTATCAAAAGCAGATTTTTGCACCTGGTAATTGTTGTAATTTCTGTAAACATATGTATCTACAAAGCCGAGGAGGCCAGAGAATTATTTTTTTTCTGATGATCCATGCGGCATGAATAAATTGTGCAAAGCCAATGAAGTCAACTTCTAATAACCGTTTTCATACTGACTAATCCATTCAGTGGAGGTCACTCGTGAAGGTCATTTTGCTTATAATTTCTCTGCGGTTTGACTCTTTTTCATTTGCTCACCTTCACTATCTAATCCGCAGCGAGCTGGCGGAGGTGCGACTTTTTCTTGTTGTTGTTTTTCTACTTTTTTTCCTCCCTTGGTGCAGCAGGCCCGCGTGTAGGTGGGAACGGCTGCGGCAGCAGCGTCGGGAACCAGGCGAAGCTTTTCGCGAGAAAACACTTCCTCAGTCGCGTGTGTACAATGGGTCTAATTGTCTCGCTTCTTTAAATATAAGGAAGGGAGACGTGCGCCGGTCCGCTCGTCTGCCATCCTGTCGCCACGTTTCGCCCATCTGTGTGTCGCTTCTGCCGCTGTCAATCACCCAGCCCTGCTTATGAAGGTGTGTGTGTAAGTGTGTGTGTATGCTAAGTGCTTCTATTAGCCCTGAAGCCTGACCTGTCATGTCACCATGCACCCCAGACCGCAGGGGGCGCTACTGATGAACACCCTCAAACTGATGTGCCGCCATCGGGGGAATCGGGAGCCAAAGGTGTGACGGTTTGACCTTTGACCCAGGTGTCACTCTCCCGTGCAGGGTATCGACGCGGGCAACGCGGCATTAGCGCTGATTATCGCTCCAATCGACTGAATCGATCACGGCGGCCGTCGCTTAACCCGCCTCCCGTGCTCCGCCCTCGCTCGCCAGATCCATCTTGCTGTTGGCGCCCTCTTTGTGAGCGGGGTGCCTCATTCTTCCCTTGCCATCCCTCCTTTCAGACCCTCTTCGCCCGCTCTCCTCCATCACGCCGTACGGCTGATTTTCCCGTCCTTTCTCCCGCTCTCCCTGCGCCGCGCGCGCTATCTGCTCTTCCACCGCTCTCATTACGGAGGGTGATCACCCATCGAGCTCATCAACCCGCTGTCGCCGCCGCCGCCGCCGCCACTGCCGCTCTCTGACTGATGAGTCTCAGGGAGGGGAGGGGGTAGAGTAGAGGCTGTCGCCACGGTGACAGCTTTTTCTTGAGGAGAAACATATTAATGGCTCCTCTTTCAGAGTAAAATGATACAAGCAGGCCCTCCGGTCCCTCCCTCTCCTCCGCCGCCCGGCTCTGGGCTGATATTTCTTAAATGCCAGCGTCAGTCAGGAATAGGTCAGGACAACAAGCGCTTAAATACGGCTTTGTCACTGATTAATGAGAGGTGGAGACGAGCGCCAAGGCCTCTGACTGCCTGGCGCAGATAAAACAATGAATGTTTAGTAAATAGCCACGGGTGCCTCTCTACCTCCTTCCCTCTCCCTCTCTCTTGTACTCTCTCTCTCTCTCTCTCTCTCTCCCTATCTATCTATCTGTCCCTCAGTCTGCTTTCCCCGCCCCTCCTCTCCTTCCTCCCCGAGCCTAGGCAAAAACATTGTCGTCGCAGCACTGACAGCTGCTCTGGGGATCGCGCAAACACATGTTCCCCGCCGCAGGACCGAGCAGAATCCAATCAGATCCCAGCGAGCCCACCGCCGCTCAATTTGCAAAGCCAACAGGCCTTGTTCCTTCTTTTTTTTCCGAGGGGGGGGAGGTATCATTTATTTATTTGTTTATTTATTTTGCCTGCGCTGTCATAATGACATTAACAGTTTGGAGCCGAGCCAGGCCCGCACAGTCGCCCAAACACGCCGACGGTATTGACTGTTTATCTGTAAGAAGGCACCCCTCCCCACTCCGCTCCTCCCGGCCCCTCCACTGCTGAGGCCGTATCGGCGTGCGGCATGTATCGACTAATCGGAGCAGATTAAAGTCACTTAGAGGCGCGCAGAGTTCAGCTGCGCTGTGATTAAAGTAAACACATCCATTCAGATGCGACGTGTCAATGGACGGGCGGTGATGACACGTGATGTCACCAGTGCAGGAAATGAAATGAAATCAGGTTTGTCCGCCGTCCCTTTGTTTTCTTTTCAGAGGAAAGTGGCTGTCATTTACTCACTCCTCCTCCATGAGCTGCTTCTTGGCTATCCCTTAAAAACACCCGCTATCACTGCATCTCTCCCTCCTAGAAAGAAGAAGTGAAATTGTGAAGCGCTACCGGCCCCACAGGTCATTGTTGCTAACACTGCGTAATTCGTTGAGGGACGCAAAATCTTTATCATGAAAAATAGAGGTATATTCACATTCTTGGTTCTCCTCATCAAGCATGTTTGTGACTGGAGGCAATATTTTCCTTTATTTATGTTTTCAATCATTTTGAGAAAATTCGCAGTATTTTGTGAATTTTGATTGGAGTCCAAAATGTCCCCACTGGTGAAATAGTGTAGGTATTGGTGGGTTGTGCATCCAAGGGTTAAACTACTGGTGGGACTTGTGCCACAACTGGTAGTTGTACTGCGACTCCTACCAATACCGCTGGGGCCTGGATACAAGGAGACACAAAGGCCATAGACAAATAGATGGATAGATAGATGGATAGATAAATAGCAGTGGTCAGTGGAGGAAGGAAAGGCTGTGTGTCACCTGTCATCATGGACAGAAAAAAGAAAATGATTAAATGTTTGTATTTAACAAGTGATTTGCACTAAAAAGTTGTTTTTAAACATGACCTGTAAGTATTGCCGGTGAAATTGTGAATAAGCTAATGTAGGGTTCATGTTTTTGTCAATGTGATGAAGTCAGTGCCTCATCTGGATGGGTAAATGCAAACATGGATACATAGATGATGGGTAATGGATAGAAGTATGGGTAGATGGATAGAAGGTAGAAAGGCTCAGTAATCAGTCATCAGTGGCTCCCCACATTAGAATCGCTTGGTGAAACTCCTTTGGAGTTACAGCAGGGCAACAGTGCTGAGCACTACAATCGATCTCGCCTGCGAGTAAAAGCTATTCGCTCCTTACACACACACACACACACACTCACGCACACACATATACTTACACTCACACACAATGACTCCTGAGTTCCAGGTGATGTAATTCTTTAAAGTAATTACCTGCTGGAAATGATTTCCCCTTGAATGGCTGTCAGATCAATTTCTCTTAGGAGGGGCGGGGGAGAGGCCTGTACGCGCCGCCGTGCCCATCAGGTCACCGGTGAGGGAAACAAAGCGGAGCGGGCTCCTCAACGAGCCTCTGCTCACGTCGCAGAGTTTCTGATTGACAGGAAACTTGTCAGTGAGACGCCGCAGGCCACAGAAAGGAGCAGCGCGCCGACTCAGGATCGCTGCAGTCAGCTGATCAATGAGGGCTCGTGCGGCGCTGACGTGCTTCGGTGAGACTTCAAAAGTGATCTGACCTCCAACGTAAACAGATATGACCACTAACTTAGCGCTCACACACACACACACAAACACACTCAGCCATGCCGAGCTCCCCTCGCCTCCACACACGCAGCTTTGTATGCATCTCCTGAGTGTATTAATTGATTTGTGAAAGTGAGCCAGCAGAAAACCTGACCTGACAAGCGCACACACTCTCACATGCGCACACACAAAGGCCCAGTGATTTGTTCCTGCTAACAATCCCACACACATCGAGCAGCCGTCCATTTGTTTCTGCCCTTTTGATGAATGCCAATCCAATATCGATCCCCTCCTCGCTCTGTTTTAGCCTCAGCAGCTCCTGACGAAAACCAGCCGCCTGTGATCCGCCCACGTACGCGACACGCACAAACGCTCCATCTCCGTGCCGCCGTCCACCTTTTCACCGACTGCTCGGGACCTGATGATCTTCCCCTAATCCATAGCTCTCGGGGTCTGCATTTGTGTGTGTGTGTGTGGGGGAGAGGGAGTCTCTGTGTGTGTGTAAAGCTTTGAGGCTTGAGAAACCACAACTCCTCCAAGCTACTCCTGCGTATTCTCACATCTGTGTGATGATCACTTAGCTGTTCTGCCTCCATTTCTCTACACATACTTACATTGTAGCAACAACAACAACAACACTTCCTTATGTTTGATGAGGTTGTTCAGACCACATGTTGTCGTACCACATTGTATACATATAGCGGTGATGTGCTGTGGGGCTCATGGCTGGTGAGGCGCCGACTTCATCACAATCATATTTACAAACATGTGAAACATACAGAGTATCTTATGCCCCATTTGATTGGCAACTGTTTCTGGTTTATATTTGAAAATAAATCAATTGTGCAAGTCACTGGATAAATTGAATTTCTTTATTTTTATTTTCCCTTTTTTTCTTACCGCAATGTCAGGTGAGGCACTGCCTCTCCTGCCTCCCCTCACCACAAGTAACAGCAATGTAGTACAGTAAAATGCAGTTAGCATCGTATAGCGTTGTATAGCTATGCAACGTAGCTTAGCAAAGTACCATATGGCAGAGTAGAGTTTAATCTAGTGTGCCTTATTGAAGTACACAGCAGTGTTTTGAATATGTGTGTATATCCAGAAGAGAGAGATCATCTCAGCATCAATTACCTGTTTTATTGAGATGCCCGCCCTTTCACAAGGGCTCTCTCTCTCTCTCTCTACCGCTCTCATACTACACGTGCGTGCATGCGGGTGTGAGGTGACCACACGCCAAAGTGCCTCTCTCCTTCCGTCTCGCTCTCTCTCTCCTCCCCTCCCTGAGTCTTGATTGAAGGATAAACAGCGGAACAACCTTGTAATTGCTTTCAGCGGTGCGGCCTATTTAAAACAGATACAGCCCGCCGCCCGCGCACGCTTCAGCGCTTGTGCGCGCACATGCCTGTGTGTGTGCATGCGCGTGCGTGCCAGCTCACGCCGCCATTGTCTGCGCGCGTCTTTATTGTGAGCGTTGGGTGATTTAGCGGCGAGTGGCGAGCAGGCATCAGGATGATACCTCCTGCCCTGCCGCGCTCCTCCTGGCAGCATCCCAAGGACAGGCGGCAGAAAGCAATTGCTATTAGTGCGCGTCCGCGGCGGGAGCAGATAAATATAGGCGGCTTTTAGCAGATGAGCCACAGCACCATCAATTAAGATTAGGCCGAGCGCTATCACCGTGTCATAAAGAACAACAAGACGCCGCTCGCTCAATGTCAAAGGTAAGATGAACATGTACAAGCCTCCGCCAGGAGGCAGCCGGGCCAGTAGCTCATATGCATAATGCTCCACGCTGACAAATAGCTATTGATGTTTCTTCATCAATGAGAGTGACACGGCTCAAATGGCTTGGAGGGATTCCCACTCCGCCACTGAAACGACATTATGTTGGAATTTGGCAAGGATGGCTCTAATTAATTTGTCTCGGGCATCAATGTTATTTTCCCCAGATACCAGCGCGGGAGGACGGCGCATCCTGGCATCCTTTACTTTCAGGCATCTCTCAGCTCGTAAAGCCGAGATCTTGCGTGTATGAGTAGGCACGCACACACAGACACATGCACACACACACATACAAAGCACATAGACACACACAGACACACGCAGACGCACTCGTACACATACGAGCACCACCTTGTCCCTGACACCAAACCAAGACATGTGACTCATGGAGGCTGTGATATAAGTGTGATGTGCTCTCATCACTTTACAAACACGATGCACTTTTCATGTGGAATAAATCAAGCTTTTTGGATTTAACCCATCGATGCGCACGCGGGTTGTTATTCTTCAAAATCTTTATAAAGAAAAATTGTAGTATATTCACGTATTCCATAGTAAACATGCTTGTGACATGGCAATATTTTTTTTCTATTTATGTTTTCATTAATTTTGAGGTCAAAATGACCCTACTCGTGGAAGAGTGTAGGTATTGGTAGGTTGTGCATCCAAGGACTAATAACCTGAAATACTGAACATTAAATATACACACAAACACAAACACACATGATACTTGGGTGATTCTCCAAATGGACTCAAGTGTTTGTTAGATGCTCCCCATTTGACATCCCCCCTGTCCCTCATCAGTAGTTATATCAAAACAACTGGCCCAAACCCTGAGGGTGCGTTATTACTTTTCTCGCCGTTGCTGCGGTGACATGATGCTCAAAAAATTGCTGTCGGAAATTTTGTCTGTGTTTGTGGGGGTGATAACTTGGACATCTTTGGCCATACAAGGATGTTTTTGGGCTCAAAATGTAGGAAATGATGTCCTGTCCACTTCAGTGGACTGATCACCAAAATAAAAGCGCTACGATGCACCATTTACTGGACGTTGAACGTCAAATGGTCCTGTTAGTTGCTTCTCTTTGTTTTTTGGGCCCTAGGCACGTAACTCCATCTGCACTATTTCACACAGCCCAATGAAAGTTACATCAAAACGTCAGGCTCTGTCCCTGGAGATATGTTATTACTTCTCTTGGCCTCCTGAGTCGCTATGGCAATGCAATTCCCAACTGATTGCAAATAATTGGACAAACATGGTGCATAGCTATCATCAAATCATAACATTTCTGTGAATTGCAATTTCCTCTGAACATTTCTGGTGGAGTTTTAGTCAAACTCGGGCAAAGTTTGGCACTCCAACTTTTTCTTTTTGGCTAAAACTTGGCGTAAACATCCTCCAAGTTCAATTTTGCATTTGCTGATATTTCTATTTGCATATTAGCTTGTTTAGAGGTCAAATGAGGATCATGACAGCAGCAGCGGTCGAATAAACAGTCCGGGATATTCAGTCCAGTTCCTGCTCGTCCTCCTTTCACCCTAGCGCGGCCGTCTGGGTGCCAGCACAGGGGCATGTGGACACTGTGTGTGTGTGAGTGTGTGTGGGTCTGTGTGCCCATTGCCTCTCCGGTGGCTTCCTGGTAAAGGCCATCACTCTGCCTAATTAGCCGCTCTCTTCTGGGCCGTGACTAAAATCACCTCCGTGGCTTCGTCTTCCATCCGATCACACCTAATTTTAATTAGGCCCCTCGGAATATTAACCGGGGTCTTTGTTCCGCTTCCTCTCATTAAGGAGCCAGACAAATGAGTCTTTAAAATCCCTTCTACAATTCTCCTACATTTCTTCCTCGCACTCGCGCACGGATACGCGCACACAGTTGCGCTCATCATGGGATCCCTGTGACGGTGTGTGTGTGAAATCAACCCCTGCTCGAGCCCAAACCGTGCGTGAGCGCTGATTGCGCGAGAACAGGCGAAGCTGGAGACATTGATCCACTTTGATGTGTGCCGGTCGGACTTTCGCTCCATGAGCGAAGGATGGGGGTGGGAATTCGGAGATGCAGCGAATAGGGAATAGGGTCAGGGCTAATTTATTGTGGGTGTGAGCGTGTGTGTGTGATTTTTAGAGTCGAGCAAGAGAGCATCTCCGCCATTTAGGCCGCTGCAGGCGTTTTGACTGCAGCCCTCTTGGAGAGTGTGAAAAAGGCAATGGTCCAAACATGTACTGTGTGTGTGTGTGTGTGCGTGTGTGTGTGTCTGCGCATGCGTGAGTTATTCCACCAACACTGCCCAACACCATGACTGAGTGTGGAATTCTTTATTTCATCTTGAGGCCACTATTAAAAACTTAACATTTAAAAAGGTAAAGTAAAATTCTACAGGATCGCAATGCAGCTGACAAAGTACACTAAAAAATGTTAAAAGCATTCAATAACACAACTCCTCCAAAACTTACAAAAGTCCAAATTTTTTGGTACACTTTGAACATATTGTGTTGTAAATGGGAGATTGAGGAGATGCAAAATTTTAACACATTCCTTGTGAAATGTTGCGAGCTTTTGTGTGTGTGTGTGTGTGTGTGTGTGTGTTGGGGGGTGGGGTGGGGGGTTGTGTGTGGGTTCGGAACAGCCAGCTGTGTCCTTCATTTATGTTTTAACCGATGTGAAAACACGGGGCAGGGTGATGGTGCAGCTGGGCAGAGAGGAAAACAAGGTCAGCAAGAAGCTCAAGAGGAGCATCCACAACAACTACAACAACAACTACAACAACAACAACAACCTGGATGGCACCTCTGCAAACGTCCTGGAGGTAACCTGGTATAGTCAGCGTCGGCGTACACAAACACGAGGTTCTCCAAGGTGAGACATCAGCACGAGGAACAATAATCTGAACGGCACCTCTGTAATAGTTACCATGGCAACCTGCCTGCACCGTGTGATTGCTTTATGAATAATTACCAGCCGCAGAACCTGGAGCACAATGAGGTAACAACATTAATGGCAGGCACATGTCAACACACACACGCGTGCACGTGCACAAAAGCGCACTCACACACACACACACTTACACACACAATCAGGCGCAAACGAATCAATGAGCAACCTTAGAGAAGCATATCAAAACAAATGTGAATCAATCTTCAGTCTTTCATAATTACGCCATCTTGCTTTGTAAGAACTTTACGCACAGCTGCCTTACAAAGACAGAGATTGAAGAAAATCATCACAGAGTCATAAAAAGAAAACCAGTCACACAGCTGCCGGTGGGAGCAAATATTTGAACATTTTATTTATGAAAGTTTGAATGCGAAAAATTTGACACCCACATACTTCTGGTATACATCCAGGCTTTGTGTGTGCCTCCGCGTGCACGACCCTCAGTGCCCGTGTGTGTGTACTGTTTGTGTGTGAGGATGCTGCAGTGGCGGGTGGTTGAGTAATAGATGCTGGGGCCGTGCCAGCGCCGCTCGCCCTTGTTCATGAATTATAAAACCAGGAGCAATTATGGCTTTTACACAAATTAACCACAGCGCACTGGATGCAGACCGTAATTGGGTCAGCGCTTATTTCCTGCTACACACCTGGGCTCGCCGTAAACGCCGGGTATCAATTATTAATGGCTGCTGTCTGACCCGGGGCGTGCAGCGGCGCTCGCCCCGCGCCGTATATATACAAGTGCATTAGCGCTCTCGTGATGAGTGCAATCATGGGCGCGGTGATATGTGTGAGTGTGTCTTAGCTTCACCCCGCTAATACGCCTCGGCGCCAACTATAGGATCAGTGTTTGAATTACTGTTATTATACACACGCCACCCGACCTCGGGGGTCCATTCCACCGCCGCGCTTCCTTCCAAGCGTGCTGTTTGAAATACAGCCAATAATATTGAGTTACTTTGGTAATCCTGGGAGGAAGTTGCCTCTTTGTGCCTCGCAGTTATGAACTTCGAGACAATTGTGCTGCTAATAATTATCAATAAATTTCCAGCAGCCCTCGGCACAATACCAGTAGCACGAAACAGGAAAGACGTGGGGTAACTTTTTATGAACCATGGCCGCCAAGTTCTCGATACCAAACTCAGCCCACATCAGGCTGGAACTGTTGCAGCGGGCTGGTATTGGACTGGGACACTGGGACGATTTGTGTACTGGGTTGGCTGGTGGACAGCTGCCACCACCACCACTCAATCAGGCAATCAAAGATGTAAATATCTATTTGAAATTAATAGTCTTAAGTTGTCAACAATCGCGATATTTTGATGATTGTCATTAGAATACTAATCCTATAAATAATTACTCTCGTAATCCTTTGTGGAACGATAAACCTGTTGAGGTTAAAATGTGTCTGGATCACTTTTCCTCGCCGTATTTACCATGTGAAGACCAACCAGGAGCCTCAAATCCACACCAAAGAAGCTCTTGACTGCAATTCAGCAACCAGATTGTTGCTGTAATGAGCGTTCCACCGCAGACCCCTGCTGTGCCAGAGTGCATCCTGTCGCCAGTTCATGGCATGTGTGTGTCAGCGCAAGTGTGTGTATGCGAGGCCAATAACACAAATACAAGCTCCTTGAAAGAGGCCATCTACCGCTCTGCAGGAGCAGCGGAGAGCAAGCTGAATGTTTATGTTCTAAATCAAACCAAAGCACTCCTGTTTGAATCCACGTGTTTCTTCTCGTTATCGGCACAGGAGTTTTCAAGAACATGGAACAGGATCAACACAATGAGACTCCAACCGTGACGGTGTGCGAACCCTAGCATTACAATCCGATAACATAGTAATAATAGTACTAGATGATAGTAGAAAAACATAACACAAAACCGTCTGTCTCATCTATTGTGAAAACTGGAGATGTGATCTGCCCCAGTAGAGCAAGACAAGCAGCTGGAGGTCAGATGTTGTCTTGCAATCTCAGAATTCCTGGTCTGGACTGCAAACACAGAGCTGTCAAAGTGGAAATTTCCAGTATAAATTGATGGCGGTTCAATCGAGGCACCAGCGTGTGTGCACACACGCTTCTGTGTGTGTGTGCGCTCATGTGTGCATGTTTACTATGGTCCCCCAGGATAATAATTCTCCTCTAAAACACAAACCCCAAAATAGAGCAGCTGGATTCAATCATCACCAAAACTTACTCATAAACATATATTGAAAATCAAAATGATCTCACCCAAAAACCAACACACAAGCTCATTAACATAAGCAAACAAACACTCAGGCACACACACGCACACACCCCTGCAGCGCACTGAGTCACTCCTCTGTCTAATCAGCCTGAGTCGTTTCACTTGATAAGAGTCTGAAGCAAAAAATAAATAAAAAAAATCTCCCGCCCCCCGGAGTCCATGTCTCTGACCTCTGACCTCAAGCATCCACCAGTCAAAATACTCGCATAAATGTCTTTGTTTCTGGTTCGCCGTCTGCGTTTGGCCCGAGGTGAGTCGACACATATTAGCCTCAGCATGACAGACGGGCCGCAGAGCTTCTTCTCGTCTGTCTCCCATCAAACTGATTCAGATAAGTGGAGCCAGATTCAGCTTTTTAAATAATTGTGAGCGATGGTGAATAATTGCAGGCAGTCAGAGCCCCCACATCCCCCAAGCAGCTGCTTACATCCCAGACAGCCATTACGAGAAGACAAAGGCGGCTCGGTGAATTTCAGGGATCAATCCGAGGAATTATTACAAAGTCATTCTGTCTGTAATCGAATCCTGAGTGTGTGTGCACGTGTGTGCGTGTCCCCATGTGTGTGCGTGAGTGTGTGTTTTAGCTGGAAGACGGTGGCAGGGGGAATCAGGAGCGAGACGCATCCCTCACAGTTGGTTGATTCTTCTTTTTTTTTGTTGTTGTTCCTCTGGAGTCTGAAAATGGGCCCATTCGATGGCGTCAACTCAAAGAAAAAATAATCTCAACTAAATTCACTTTCTCCCTCTCTTCTCCTCCTTGCATAAAAAAATTCTCTTGTATGTTTTCATGACAACAGGACATTCAGCAAGGCTCGGCAAAATGCTCCGTGGGAACGAAACGCAGGTGTGAGACAAGAGGCGCCCGTGTTTTGGTGGTGTGGAGGACGAATGGCGGAATATTCTGCTGCTGTGTGATGTAACAAGCGTCCATGCTGCCACTGCTAATGTTCTGCTGCTCGCCGGCAACAATACGGTGTGTGTGTGAGTGTGTGTGTGTGTGTGTGTGTGTGTGTGTGCGCGCACCCCTTTATCTATTGGCTGTGGGCTCTGTGATGTCTGAAATTCTATGCTTCGGGCTAAAATGGACACACACAAACGCCTGCGTG